>MU790536.1:0-137427 GCA_027886635.1 Lentinula boryana
ATCCCGGTGAGGGTTGGGTGAACCTACGGAGAGGTCGTCGGACGTTGACGCTACTATTAATAGCGTCCCCGACACGCCGCTGTCCGAAAGCGAAGTTGAGGGTAATTCCGATCGCGGGGAAAACTCACGCGATCGTACTTAAGGTGAGGTTGAGAATAACTCTATTTGAGATACACTGTAGAAGTGCGCTATCAAAGTCGATATTTAAACTAAGGACCAACTATTCTACTCTCGTAGCTTTATACTGTAATCGCTACCTAAGGGTCGCTAAGCGATAGTATCCTAGAATAGTATGGTCGAACATGAGGAGAATAAAAGGGGTAAGTATAAAGGGAATGATATAAAAGGATATATAAAAATCGGTTAAGGTGTGAGGGATATAAAATCGAAAGTAAAAAGGATCGCGGAGATAAGCTCCGCGACGGAAGAAACATAGTGGAATCAAATACCGGAAAATGATCGTCGGGGCCGCGGGAGTTGAACTTGGCATGGTCGTAACACCACATGAGTTGGCAAATTTAATCAATCATAACTCAATGGGGTTTTGGCCAAACAAGTCAGAATAAGGCGTTCTAGGAAGGGAATATCGAGGGCTTTGTGACGCTTACTAACAGTTTTATGATACACCCAGTATTCCACCCGGAATTCATGATTCTTTGCAAAATCAGCAAACATGTGGACAATTTTTTGAGCCACTGTATTCCAGGGCACGGGTGGAGAAAGATTCTTTTTGATACACTGTTTCCTATCCATGATGGGGATTTGATTGCTCTGAAGCTGTCGAGTGTTGGGCGGATAAAAGATTGGGATATCCATGTTGAACAAATTTTTTCTTAAAATACTATATAATATATATTCACAGCGTTATGATCATGTCGTAGCGTACAATGTAGTAACTATGTTAAATTTGTGCTTTTGTTGCTTTTGTTCAATAGACTGTAAGTTTCTATGAACCATGTCTGCAACGATGTTAAACTACTTGGTTTGTAGTCAAAGAATCACGCAGTTTATCGTACTATTGTCTAACCAGCAGAGTGGCGTCTGCAATGATGTTAAACTACTTGATTTGGCTTATGGGGGGCTTCTTTGTTCTTGAACCTCCATCAAACTTGGAAGAGTCCGGCTGCTTGAATGGTAAGATCTTTCTCTATTGTAATACCCGCGTGAACCTCATGCGCAGTCGAGGTAGTCCAACCTTGCCTTCACTTTACACCAACATCCTCTCGATAGGAATCTACAATGCCTCCACACAAGAAATGCAAACTCACGCAGGCTGACCTTGAACGAAACTCATCTTCTTATGTCAATCGTTCAGCACCACGACAGATCATGAGCTCGCTTAGTCGCTCTGGTCTTTCAACAACAACTTGAATTATCGGAGCACCCTCTGTGCAGCAGGAAAAAGGTAGTGCCATTCCTCCTGAACCAACATCTACAACAAGTCTATATGCTGAAGAGAGCAAGCCGGAGCTCGATTTTGTGGAGGAATCTCAAATGCAGGTCTGTTATTCATATTTTGTATCAAGACGTGCTATGTTGAAACGTGCTACAAACTATCTAGCGCGCCAAACTCCTCGCGGAATACCAGGAGTTTCTTCCTACCGCGGCCAGACTCCTCATGATGCAGGAGGCCGATTCACGTATTGGTCAGCTCTGCAGCTGTGGACATGCTGCCCGCTGAGTACGATGCCAACAATGTCTCCAACAAGCTCCTCTATGCCATTCATGCTGGTTGGGAGCGCATAAGCATCAACCTCTCCACTGGGCTGAGGCATGGGATGAGATGAAAGGCTATTTTGTACACCACGATATCTCCATGCTCATGCCCGAAAGCCTTGGGATTCCTCTTGGTCACGATGGCAATCAATGTCCATATGCAACCACACCTCTGCTTATGACTCTGGTGGATGTGGGCGGGGTTCACGCTACTAGAGTGACATTCTGTGGGTGTCCAGACCATTTAAGCAAGTGGCACCAGCTCTTTCACGCGGGTTTACTGCCTGCGACTGTCAAAGATCCTCAATCCGCTTTCACACTCAACCTTTTGCGACAGTGGGATCTTTTCAACCTCCAGTCCAAGATTACAGTGTATCAGTTCATGCTCTCGCTACGACAATTAACTGATAATGTGTTTACTGGTAATGTACCGGTGAGTCTCTATCAAAGTCCTTTCAGATGTTATCTAACATCATTGAGTAGGATCTGTACAAACAGTTTCTTTTCGTCACTAGAATATGGCCTTGGATTCAAATGGAAAAGCGCATTGGTAGTCTATACGGAGATGGGATGACTGAATGCTTCCCCCACTGTCCCAAAGACAATGTTATGAATTTCTGCCCCGCATGCCCAGATGCAGATGTGAACATGGAAGATGGGTGGGAATGTGCTCCTTCACACCTCCGATGAGCTGTTTAGTCCATTTCTTACAGCAGTACTGACTTTCTTTTCAGTCACATTCACTCTAGCCGTATCACGATTGACGGCAATATGAAAACAGGGAATAAACCAAGAAAAATGATCCCAATGATGTGTCTCTATTTGACGGTCGTGCGTATATGGCTAACTCTAAGTGTTACAAACACTATCTCAAGACTGTTCCACAATTGCAAAATGAGGTACTGTCTACGTTGAATGAGTAGCATGTGAGTTGGCTGATTGTTCAGCAGAAAGTTACCTGCAACCACCTCAATGTGGCGAATGGCGCAAGCCGCTCAAAATTCAAAAATTTGCATGTAATTGGCATGGTCAATGTTCATTGTGATCATTACATGGTTGGCTCCAGTGTTGATATCATAGGAGCTGAGAGGTATGTCCATTGAGTGCACTGACTGATTTGCTCACTCACACACTCACATTCTCTCAGGTTTGCAACCGTCGACTTTGCTCTTGAACTTTTTCATGAAGCTCGGCCTTTCAAAGGAAAGCAGCCAGACAAACTCATCAGCTATGACTACGCCTGTGGCTTAACACCCAATATATCTGACCGCTTCCACCAGTATCATCTGACCCAGGCTCTGATTATAGACAATGCGCAGTGGATCATTCCATTGTGTCATGTTCACAACCATATTGAGGGCTGCAACTATCTCTACTCATATTTATACAAATCATCCACTGGTCACTTTTATGGTGAATCAGCAGAAGCTCCGTGGGATACTTTCAATCAGCTTGGTTCATCCGTCATGCAAATGAGTGCCGGTCACTGCATAGACACCTTGATCAACCACTATAATGGCTGGAATTGGCGAAAGACTGTCGGTATAGGTAAAAACGGGTACCAGGGTTGTCCTGATTGTGTGCTGACTATTGCAAAGTGCGTCAGGTGCTGAAGGATTTGGACTACGCCAAAGTGCAATACAGTTGACAACCTCACAATGAATATACTGACTATGAATAAATCTCATAATGAATGGAATTTTGACGAAACGAAGTTGGTTCCCTGCCAAATGGGGCCAAAATTGAATATTGAATAATGAATAGCCATTTGAGGTCATTATTCATTGTTGAATACCCAATTTGGGCAATGCCACCGCCTATGCCCCGCAGTGATACCACCTTCTTCCCTTCACAATGCCAGTCGGACCTACAAAGAAACGAGCAATACGCACTCAGACAGCACCCTACACAAGACAAGGACGTTCAGCTAAAAATGCCCCAAAGACCTCAGCGAAAAAGGCTTCTGATGAAAGGAACCAACAACTTACACTTTACGATAAGCTGCAAATCCTCAAATATCACAATAAGCACCCTGAAACAATGCAGGATCGAATCATCGAGTACTTTGCAATGCATTCTGATGAGCTTGGTGGGAGGCTCACATTCTCTCAGCCCACACTCTCGCGCATAATCCGTGACAGGAAAAAGCTTGAGGCCCGCACTGCTGAGAATCCAACAGCTTTGTCTTCAAAAAAGGCTCGAGTTGTCACAGAGCCTGAGGTAGAGCGTGCTCTTTACCTCTGGGTCCGTCACTTGAACATCGAAAAAGGAGAGCTTGCCTCTGGACCAATGCTCCAGGCCAAGCATGCCACTTTCGAAAAAGCTCTGGATATTCCACAAGAGCGCTGGCTTACAGGGAAAGGCTGGATCCAATCCTTCTGCAAAACTTACCAGATCCGAGAATTGCAAAGGCATGGCAAGTCTGGCTCAGTGGATCCTGCAGTGGCAAAAGCAGAGATGCAGCGTTGTGCCGCTCTCAATGATGGCTATGCTCCTGAGGACATCTGGAACGATGACGAAACTGGATTCTTCTGGACAGCTCCACCCGATTGAGGTCTCGCAATGAAGGTGATGAGTGGAAAGAAGAAGGAACCATTCTTTGTATGGTTAATTCAACAGGTACTGAAATCATCCCACTCATGTACATTGGCAAATCCAAAAAGCCTCGATGCTTCGGCAGGATAGGACCCAACGAACAAGGATTTTATTATCGAAACAACAAGACAGCGTGGATGACAGCCGAGCTTTATGCGGAGCACATCCGACTGTTTGATATCGAAATGGGGAGACAAGGAAGGAAGGTAGTTCTCTGGAGTGATAACTTTAGTGGCCACACCATCGGATATGTTCCCCGCAACATTACACTCCGTAAATTCCAGCCCAACCTAACCTCTTATGTCCAGCCCCTTGACCAAGGAATCATCCGAGCATTCAAGGCACATTTCCGCCGTCTATTTTGTCTCCATGCAATCGAGCGGGATGACGCTGATGAGGAAAACATCTTCAACATCAATTTGTTGGAAGCTATGCAGTTGGCGAAGAAAGCATGGTCTCTTATTACACCTGAGACGATTGTGAACTGTTGGATAAAATCTGGGATTACCGCATGGTTAGTTATCTGTTACAGCCTTATTACCGACGCTAACAACTCTCTAGGGCCGAAAACTCATCAAACACATCCGCCTCTGATTCTCTTGACTCCAAAGCTCTCGCTGTCCTTCGTGCCTTTGTCACAACATCCATGACCCGACCGGAGGCTGAGGAGGCATTAGAGAAACTTTATGGGGATGAAGATGTTGACAAGAAGTGGGAGCCGCTTCTAAAAACCATCACAGAGTTAGAGCCAGATTCAGATATGGCACCCATACTTGCCAAAATTGATGCATACCTTACACAAGCAGCTCCTCCGATGACACCAACTGTAGCTCGTCCGAGAGATATACAGCTGCAAAACGTAGAAAATGAGCTCATGGGACATGTCAAGGAGCTGAGAAAGAGGAACAGGATTCATGGGGAACCATTAACGGTCGATGAAATTGTTGATCCGGTGGAAGAGGCAGAAACTGGCGAAGAAGGCCAATATGGTGAAAATGCAGAGGAGAAAATTGTTGATCAGGTTCGATATGAGCGCGCAGTAAAAAATGGTGAGATCATTGAGGTGGATGATGAAGAAGAGGATGGAGACGCACCTCCAGATATCAGCCTTCGCGAGCTGTTGGCAACATGTCAAACGCTGCAAACACAGTGCTTGACACAAAGCCTCAAAGACCCAAAGTTGGCTGAGCAGGGAATGGAGTTAATGGAGCATATTCGGAGGTTCAAAGGCGCGGTTCAGAAGCATAGCACAAAGAATGCAAAACAGGTGCAGCTGGATAGTTTTTTCACGCGTAAATAATCATGCTTTTGTATACTTCCGGATTGGCGGGCCAAAATACCCAAGATTTCAAGTTGAATATATGTCACAATGCATAAGGAATTTCGGTGACCACCTCTATTCATTGTGAGGTTGTCAACTGTATGTGCAAAAACGAGATCATTTCCTTGGACTTTGTCTTATGTTTGAAGACAAAGTGTGCGAGTGGACTCAACTGGATCATTCACCAATCATCGATCCTCACAACAAGAAGTGGGTTCTGAGCATGTACTCTCATGGCGACAACAAAGGTGATGTTTGTTCCTTTACTTTGAGTGCTCTGCTGACAGTTTACTCAACAGCGCCGTCACTCAAATCATTGGTTGATAAGCTAATGTCTTCCGAGGAAACTGTTCCCATGTCCTTTGGAAAGGTGAAGCTTGCTGGTGTGGCAGCTTGGTTACATGAAGGACTTCTGATTTCTTGGGACCAGTGCGTGTTCATTTTCTCTTTTCCATCTTCAACTTGCTATCTGCCATTGATGCCATTGACCTAGGTCCTGTGTATGTCGTATTGGGCAATGAACAGATGGGGCAACCGAGGGACTCGAGAAACAGCGGAGAAGTCTCGAGAATCGTATCTCAAAGTGGCGAAAGAAGCAGAGACAGTACATGGACATGGTGACAGCTTATCTGCTTGATCAACCTGATTGTGAGCCCGAGCAGATGAAGCTACTGCTTCCCGCAGATTTCTCCACCTTGGAGCGAAACGCACTTTCTCTTGCCCCTCTCGCAGGGAAACAGGTGCAGTTACTTGAAAGTGCGCTTGGCAATGTCATCAACAGTCTTCAGACAGTTGTCAAAACTCTGACTGCCGTGTGCGAGCACAAGGTTAAGGAAGACCGCGGTCAAAAGGCAAACATTCGTTCTCATTCGCAAATCCGAACAATTCAAACAAAACAAGATGAACTTATTTTGGATTACAGTACATATCGTCGCATGCTTTGCACCCTTGGAGCTCTTGATGAATTGCGGTGGCCGGAACTCACTGTTCGGGATACCTTCAGGAAGGCCACTGAACGTCGTCGAACACCAGGTGATTCCCGCATCTTGGAAGGTAATTTATGGAACATGACCACAGTGGGTCACAGTGCTGCCGCTGCTCAGGTGGCAAGTGGTGCAATCTTTGGTAGCACATTAGCAATACAGGATATCAATGAGGAGCAAGACCCAACCGTTGAAGACATGGAAGACTCAGCATTACCAACCGAGGTTCTAGCATACCAGGGTAGGTAGCGTTGGTTGAGTATGAGAGCGGATTTTATATATTCTATTTCCAGGAACAAAGATGTCTACTTGTCAATGTGCAACATAGGTGTTTTAACTTTTTGTTAGGGCCGTGCTTCCGAAGAGGGACTGAGATGGCTGAAGTTGCCGATGAGTGGTCCGAAGCTTCGATATAGCGTCCGAAGTGGCCGATGTATAGGCCGAAGGATCGTGGGAACGATCGAGACTCGAAGGGACCGATTGGTTCGGAAAGCACGTAGGAGTGAAGCGAACCTTGATCCGTCTATTAGGATGGATCCTCACTACGCCGAGTGGTTCTGGAATGGATTCAGACGATAATGAACAGTAAAGGGACAATAAAAGGAAG
This sequence comes from Lentinula boryana, assembly GCA_027886635.1. NCBI lineage: Eukaryota > Fungi > Basidiomycota > Agaricomycetes > Agaricales > Omphalotaceae > Lentinula > Lentinula boryana. The sequence goes on from MU790536.1 coordinate 7,223, forward strand.
AGGAGTGACTGGGATGGAACCCAAGGCAACCCAAGTCGATATTGAAACTGAGGAATAGTGTACAAGATATCTAATCTTATATACAAGTAATCCTAATTGTTAAATAAAGACAATAAGTGAGAAAGATCCGAAATAATACAATAACGATGTTTTCTGAGAGCGGACAGGCGTGGGAATGCATCGATAATGATGACGGAGTGTCAGGTGATGTATCCGAGGTTGTTCCGAAGCCATCGGGCCAAGGGGCGCCATTCGAAGTCGATCGAGATTGGGATTGGACTTGGAAACAAACTCGTGAATGAATTGATGGATCGATTGATCGACCGGTTGTTCGAATGACCGATTGATTGATTGATAGATCGGAGCATCGAAGCGTCGATGAGTGATCAATTGATCGATCGGAATGTCGGAATGTCCAAGAGTGATCGACAGGCTAGGGAATCAAGCCGGAAGGCCTGGTGGGGTTTGGCATGGATATAACACTTTTCTCTAAGCCTAAGCTCAACGCTCGTTTCCAGCTCGGTTGGTGAAAGTCTATAAAGCTCCAGCTTTGGCTGCAAACAACTCTCTGGCAATAGAAGAAGAGGAAGTTGGGGTAAAGGCAGATGGCTGGATCTGGAAGGCGGGAAGACTGGAAAACATGTCCACAAAGGAGATTGAAGAATGGGAGGAAACAGGTAGAGCACTGAAGCATCACTTTGGCATTGCTGACTCTCTCTTATCAGAAAACCGAGTACAGTGGTTCCGTGCGGAAGCTGATTTTGAATGATGGCAAGAACAAATTGAGATCAAACATGCGGATTTTCAACGCATTATTGCGAGCTTTACATATTATAGGGATGCATGGATGCGGCTCTCATCGCAATACTCGTTGACTCCCAGTCATTGCGCATACGCACAAGAGCATTCAGACATGTTCGAGTCCCTTCGCATGGATGCTCAGGCAAAGTATGACCACTGTGGCATTGATATTCTCAAAAATGTTCACCCGGGACACACTTTAGCGGATCGAATCCTACTATGGCATGCAGGAGAAGAGAAAATGTTCAGCTTTGACCGGTAAGGGCTTGTGTTCCAAAACCATATCTGAATGACATTTATTTTTACAGTTGGGCATCGAGGCCAGACTTCCATGATCCAACGATCCGTGGCGCCACGTCAGAGCTGTAAAGAATGATGGTGATGAGGCCCACACAACATGTAAACACCATTATTTCCCTGTTTAATAGTAGACACTACGATTTAAATATCACTGCGATTTAATCATCGTTATCATTTAAATGTCACTATGATTTAAATATCGTTATCGTTTAAATGTCACGGGACCTGTTTAACTGCCTATTAAATATCTCTTCACCATTTTTTGTATTTAATTAATATGATATTTGCTTAAATAGTGAGGCCAGGGCCTCGGTTGTTTAATACAACCTCTTACTGTAGCAGCTTCCTTCTTTTAGCAATAAGTGCACTCAGAAACACATCAATCGCTTCAAGCTTGTATCTCAACCCAGGTGCGTTTTTCGATATCACAACTGGCAGTAACCCTGGCTGTAAGTGAACTTTAACATACTACCTGCGAGCAAGCTTCCAACAAGCTTTCAGGTGAAACTCCCGGTTTCTCAGCCGAAGTTGGATGTAAGTTTCCGAGAGTGTATTGCTATACTGAGTTGGACTGATGCTTCTTCGCAGGGGATCCTGTTACGGGTCTAGGAACCCCGAACTTTGCAGCCCTGCTTGCTGCTGCAGGAGCCTGAGGACGAAGTGATCTATTACGCCGGGCAGATGTTAACAGATGCCTTCAATATAAATATCTCCGGGATACAATCTGATACGATAGGAGATATGTTTCATCAGCACAGTAAATAATTCTCGATTGCAAAGTAGTAGCAGTAAACATGGTATTGGCATTGATAGAATGATACTCGTTATTGTGGACTTGAAATATTAGAGCAGTTTCGCTCGATTTAAGCGTGGCCCAATTCAGAGAATCTGTTTGGTTCAGGAGTTGAACAAGATAGATTTCTCATAATTCGACATGTTCTAGTACACTCACAGTACTCGTGTGACTTTGATCACTAAACGAATAAGACGTCGAACTACTTTCCGCATCCGACGTATTGTTTTCAGCCCATACTCCTCTTCCACCTCCCCAACTCTCCACTTGATCACTCATCTCAAACTCAATCAACCCCCCGTATCGAATTTCCTCATGAGAAATCAGCGGCTCTTCCTCGTCTCCTATCACCCTACCGTTCACTTTCAAGCCCTTCACGTACGGGTTGGTCTCCGCTCCAGGGGCAAGTATTTGTAAATTGAAGCTGTTTGTCGTGGAGTTGTAGTATGGATTGGAAGTAATTGATGGGTGGGATGCCGGGACGAAAGGAGGTACGGGTATGCTAACGTTGAGGGAAGAAAAGAACGGGCTACAACAGCATCACAGTCAACATGCATAGGTCTTCACAGACCTGAGCTGAAAAGCACTTACGAGCCGACCACATAGACCCCCGAGACTGGATTGACTGGATAGAAGCCCATAGCACTAAAGACATACCACGCACTCATCTGACCACAGTCTTCATTCTAAACGGTCCCACTTAGTTCGCACACGATCAGAGAATCGTCAGAAGCTTAAAAATCTCACCCCACTTAACCCGTTGGGCGTATTATTATAATTGCTCTTTGCAATTTGTCGTACACGTTCCTGGGTGTACGCAGCCGCGCCAGCCAAAGCATAGAGGTAAGGAGTGTGATGAGCCGGCTTAGTAAATAAAGGAAGGTCAGTTGAGTTTGGATACATTAGATAACGGAGAAACGGAAGGAAGAAGAGAGGTTATTTACGCACTTCATTCGTGAAATCAACCCAACCACCATCGAAAAACTCGTTGAGACTTTTTACAAAACTCTCATTCCCTCCTCGTCGGTTCACGAGTTCTGCAACATCGTGGACAAAAGCGAAAGAGTAAACCCAGCGATCACCTTCCGTGAAGCCGTCTGTTGTAGCTGTATGAAGAAACCACTCAGCATTCGATGTCCGGCTCAAAACATAAAAAAAGCAAGATCGTCTACTATACCTGCCCAATCCCCATTTTGTTGTCTCGCTTGCACGAACCCCTGGATATCGTCTCCTCCAGTGACTAAAGCCGGTGCGGATGCATCGGCATTCCACACTGTCCACGGATTCGCCATCGAACGATCGTCCAAGAGCGTTGTAACGTTATAACTGACAGTTTCGCTCTTATTCTGATAAAACTCCGCCGCAATTTCAGATAGGTTAGGTGTATTCCCTTGTACAATTTCAGAGGGAATGAGGGTTGACAAGACTGCAACTGCATGATCATCATCTAGAATGTTACGGACGGGTTGGTTGAGGGATTGGAATGAAAAGACGAAAGCTTGGATGAACTCACAAGCATAATCCAATGTCCTACTGACAGCCTCTGAATGGATATCGTTCGCAACCCAACCTTGGCCACTAGCATATTGTTCGAAGAATGTTGAAAGTCCCGCGCGTACTTCGTAGTCCACGTCCTATTGCTAGCTTATGAGAATTATTGAAGCAGACCATAAACTTTGGATGGCTTCCACACCTCCTCACGATCAGAGTAAACAACGCTCGAATCTTTCACCGGAGGAACAGAAGCGTCTTTCCAAGCTGCTTTCCATATGGTCGTGAGCTCGTCTGTTGTGAATGTCTCTTCAAACCCGTCTGCTGATCCTGATCGAAAGCCTTTCAAGACGGCTTCGGCGAGAAGGGAATCGGCATGTGTCCCCACCATGATGTTCGTTTCTGTTGCATAATGGTCATAAGACGGATGACAGTGAATTTGGGCTCACGAAAACATACCGATTATATTCTTCCACATCGGTAACCATCCACCTTCTTCAAAGTCTTGTAGCATACTCCTGACCATCCCAGGAATACGTTCAGGAGCAAGCAGAATGAGAAGTGCCCATTCAGCTCGATAGGTATCCTAAAGTGGAAGATCAATAGTGAAACCCAATTGTACCAGAGATAGAAAATGAAGCTCGCGGTATGATAGCTATGAAAGAAGATGAGAGTTTGAGATAGGACATACCCATATGGAATATCCGCTATACGACTCTCCCTGGTGGATCGCGTTGTCATAGGCGGAATAGTAGCGCTGAGCATTGGAAGACATAGAATTTGGTTCATGAACCTCATACGGATACTGAGATATAACACTGAGTCCACAGAATCAGCAGAAGATGGATCAGCAGTCACCTGCATAGCATGGAATACTCCTGTCAAGAAAACAGCTAATTTGTCCTCACTTTCGGACGAACCATCCGTCTCGACTTGAAATCGTCCAACCTTTTCCGCCCACGCATTTTCCGTTGCTGAGAGCGTATCGTGAATGTCGAAAGATCCAAGTTCATTCTCGGAATCAGCATTCAGATTGTACATCGCTTGCTCTGCAGATATCAAAGAGGTGGCAATTCGAACGTTGACTGTAACAGTGGAATTAATGAGGTCCTGGGAGGGAAATTGAAATCTAGCATAAGCTCCTAGCTCCTCTCCGCTTCCTGATTCTGCCCATTCACTACGCATAGTAGAATCTCCACTTCCAACGGTTATTCCGTACCCAGTTTCATTGAAAGGTGTGTCAAATGTGGCGCAGTACCATCCAGTGAAATGGCTAGCAGCGTCCTTGATGCTATTTGGAGCAAGTATGAAGTCCTGCATTTCAGTGTTGCTACCGCAGATTTCGTTCGTCGAAGGAGATATCTGTACGGTGCCATTTGGATATGTTATGTCGAAAGTGTTAGGGTTATGGAAGATCGTTGCTGGACGCGTAGTAGGCAGAAATATGTACGGTTGATAGTCGGATACTGAGCCTTGGTTGAACGTGAATTGAAGATGTCCGACTCGAGAGCTTGCGCTCATCGAAATTTGTATCGTACTTCCTCCAGATTCAGGTACATCAAGTTCAACACTGTAGAGACCAACGCCAAACTTCTCAGTCCCTGCAACCTTGGAAAGTCCTCTCTCTTCGAAGCCAGTTTTAACATCCCCATCTAAACCAGAAGACATTCCGGGAACTACTGCGGCCCATGCACTTTCGCCCATCCAAATCGCTGGCTGACGGGTGCCCATGAATCCATGAATGGTACCGTTGCTCATATATGACTCTGTATAGTTGAATGGAGTGGCTGAGACGTAGCTGTTCTGATTTTGAGCTACCCATCTTGTGGATCCAAAGGGAGGTGCTACGGAAGGTATCATGCCTCCAGAGAGATTTGGTTCTGGCCCAGCGCTGCCAATCAAAGGATTGATATAGGAGAGAAGGAATTTAGGCCATTGATAAGCTGAGGTATGAGACAGAGAGCTCAGTAAGAGCAAAGACGTGGGTAGGATAGTTTTCATTGCTCAAAGCCCACTCCAAAGCTGGGGTGATAAGTACTACGAAGAAGCATCATTGATCAGCTGATCGTGAAGGTTTTTAGTCAGATTCGGCTCGTAAACGGCCTCAGGAATACCTCGCACATCGAACCTAATACAGCTCATTATAAATTGTACAATACAACAATTCCAGGTTAAAATGCTAGCCACTGCTAGCTGAATGATTCCAGCATGGTCAATTCGATTATAACTTTCCCTATTTTCCATGCCCAAAACCCGTGTTCAACGAAATAGGGCGCAGACTTCCCTCCGTCTCAAACTGTTTGATAGTCTTGTACAAGCCTTCCAAAGCGGACCAAGGTGCATCATACCCTAAACCGCCTTCACTAGGCGACAATCGAGCTCGAGAATCATCGGCCAAGATATGTGCGTATGACAACACCATCACAGATGGCTGCAAGGCGAGTAGATCCCCTCGCAATTGAGGTAAATATTTTGCTAGACGGGCGACAACTGGAATGCTAGAACACATGTGATGTCTAGTGATATAGTATCGCTCAACCACGAATGAAACTAGAATAAGGAGTGTTGGAGAGATAGTGCTGTATTGACAGCTACCGTCCGTGAAGTACGAGAGCGCCGCATAAAGGTCTGACCATAACACAGGCTGCTGAGGATCCGTCACAGTGAAAGCATTCCCGCCAATATCCGGAACAGGTCTACCCATGCTTTCAGATTTAGTAGCCATTTCGATCAAGCGCTGTTCATAGCAGAGATGGGCCAATGAGCAATTCTCGACATAGATGTTAGAGGTTATTAAATTTGGGAAGAATGTTATATTCTTTTTCTTGTTGAGAAAGTATTCCCAGAGATCTGCCCCAGGCCCATATATCCCGTTCGCAGGGCGAATACAGCCTGTGCGGAGTACTTTGTCCTCGTTTGGACCTGAAGAGCTTCCATCAATGGCACGTATCAAGACCTCTGCGTCTAGTTTAGAGTGCGAATAACAACAAGTAAACCCATCCAATGTTTGGGGCAATCTATTGGGTTCTTGGTCTCCTAAAACTTGAACAAAATGTTCAGGCTCCTTTTCTAGCCATGGTATCAGCAACAATCGCGTGTTGCGTTGAGCAACGGATCCAGAGGAGGTATAGATAAGGATCGATGCACCAGTGGCACGAGCGGCTTTTATGATGTTCTCTGTGCCCAGTACGTTGACTTTAGATAGGGGGAGAAGCGAGCGATGTCTTTCGTAGAATCGGATGATTGCAGCTGTGTGAAAGACAGTAATTTCGGCGTCGGCAGAGCTAGCAGCAGGCCAAGGAGCTTTAAATGCCGCATCCACCTGTTCTGCTTTAGAAATATCGGCAGCCTTAAATTGTACCTCCTTTGCTGGCCCTGAAGCAAAATCGAGGCGTGTGGGCGGCCGCAAGTCGATGATTCGTATATTCAAAGGTGATTCTCCACGTTTGAGCAGGTGAATGATAATCCAGCCACCGAGAAACCCAGACTATGAAACTCAAGCGTGAGCGCTGATGAATTTTAATCTAAGTGCTAGGTGAGATCAGCTCACTCCGCCAACGACAATGTACTTTCGACTAGTTTTGGGGGGAAGATGCTCTTCAATAGAGGGCGGACATTCTTTCATCTTCTCCGTGACTGCCTCAAATTCTGCCTTGCGCCAACGAACAGGGGGCAGGTTCAGAACACGCAATGGTATCCGGTTTAGCGCCGCATCGTTCAGTGAAATATAGCCCACAGTGAAGAGCAGGACAAACGCGCAAATCCCTATGGCGTAGAACATTGCGTTCGCCATCGTGACTGAACTAAGGTTATGTCGCGGAATGAGAAATCCCTGATTGCAAGTGAAAGAGAGAAAGATTTAATTTAGCCGCTGCAGGCCATCATTCTGGATATGTACTAGTACAAGTAACACCAAGTATCGTAAGTAATGTAAGTAATGGGAAACGGTGTCTGTTGGTCGTTGATTGCAGCACAACTTACAATTTGAAAAAAAAAAGTTCATTATACATATATACTAATAATACTGTAACCTAAGATGTTCGAAAATTGACCAGTCAAAGAGACTATTCCAAGTAATGATAATGATGCAAGATATATAAATTATATCAATCAGATCGACCGTCCAGCCCGTTCACATTCCACCAACATGTCCACGAGTCGATCTCTAGCATCCTCCATCACACCGTCTATACCGTTGCCAATCTCAGAGTCAAAGACAGAAGAGCCCAAGACACGTCGAAGGACATAATGCAGCTTCATATCCTGTCGAGTCGGACTGGGAGGAGGGCTCAAAAGGATTGACACGCCTGAGCTGTGACCGTTCTGAGCAGATCCCAGGATAGAGGAAGAGAATATCTGGCGGTACAGGATCAGCGCGTTGAGCAAGACACGAATCTCGGCGTCGAGATCAGGCTCCTGCTCATCATCATCGTCTTGGGGTAGGCTGATATCACCGAATTCCCAAATACCCATAGTCCACATCCTCTGGAGGGTATCACCGAGTTCGGCCATCTTCCCGCCAAGAGACCTCGCTGCCTCAATCGTCTTCCTTCGCTCTTCCTCTTCTTTATCTTCGACACTATCAGTGATCGTGGTCGCAGAAACATCCTCGAGCTCATAGCAATCTTCGTCCGGAAGCACTGTCTTTATGAACATCAACTTGAGGTGGTGTTTAACCCTTTCTTTAACGAGTATACACGCAAGAACACCAATCGGTGAGTATCGACTCCAGTCAGTGTCCCGAGGTTGATTAGCGATGGACAACTTCAAACGGGCGACCGCCTCGTCCAAAGTAAGGCTTTCGAGCACAAGTCGCTCGTGAGGTCTCACTTGAACGCCGACACCTCCCTCGCGCACACCACTGAAACCCTTCCGAGCACGGGCGGCGTCCCAAACAGAGCGAGCATGATGATGAAGAAAGTGACCCAAAGGCCAGAGGGCCAATGCCAAAGTAGAAAGGTCAGAAGCACTGGCAGTAAACCAAGATATGTAAGACCGCATGTGCAAACATGTTAATGCGCGGTCAAGTAATGATGTTTTTCCTTTTCCTTTGAGGATACTCAGTAAAATTTTATGCGAAAGAACCAATACCACAAACCTCCTAACACAGAGAGTTCACCCAGCCTAACCCAAGCTCTTTGTTCCAAGCCAGCCTGCTCGAAACCAACGTTGTCTTTCGAGCTTCCAATGACGGCCTTTACAGTTGCTACAACACCATGATGATGGCCAAGTGCATGACGCAAGCCAAGAGCTTCCAGTTCAGTCCCTCGTTTCGACGGCGAGAGTGCATCAACAAGGGAGACTGGGCGAGGACGAGATGATGCGGGTGTGGATGAGTGGAATGACAGCTTCCTCAAGTAGGCATATTTCGATAAGATGTAGTTAATCAACGTGGGGAACCATGGAGCCAGGATAGAGGAAAAGACTAGGATGGAGACCAATAGATGGAAGGCCTGAATAATATCATGCCATGACCATCCGGAATAACTATTGGCAGATGAAGAGAGTTCATGAGTAAGGACTGTCCCGGTGTGCGAATGATTAGGCGGAGGATGAGAGGGAGAAGACAATGGGTTATTGAAAAAGGAGAACAACGCAAAGGTAGCCAAGAGGTATTGTGCATGATGAGAGTGTTGTTGTTGTTGGCCGGCAGACTCTTGAGCTCCAGGCTGGTGCATAGGTGACGGTTGCTCAATCACTGCAGCGACCACAGGTGACACAACCTTGCGAGGACGACCTCTCTTGCGTTTCTCTGGGACAACGATACTTCCATCAGGAAGTACAAGAGGCGTCGGCGGGGGAGGAGGAGGTCGCTTTTCCTTAGGTTCTCTCTTAGTCGGAGCAAGTTTGGGCTTCTTCCTCTTCCTTGCTCCCTCATCGTCAGCATCATCATCGTCCCCACTGCCTTCGTCGTCACTACCGCCGTCATATATATCTTCTCCTTCAACCTCGTCTTTTTCCTCCCCGCCAAATTTCTCTCTCCATTCCCGTTCCCATTCGTTCAGTAAAGCTGGGCCACCAACGAGGCCATTCACAAGTGCCTTCAAACCGTCCTGTTCGCGCTTGAGACGGTATTCTCGCTTTTTGAGAACGCTAAAGATCTGATGAGTAGCTAGCTCAAAGATATTCGCAACCAACTTACCGGATATACTCTACTGCTTTTCCCAGTACATTGGCCTTACTGCACTTCCTTGCAACTTTGACTCCATCGACAAAGCCGCGTTCGTCAATGGCATCGATCACGTCCTCGCCGTCTCCTTCTTTCTTCACCTTGCTCCCAAATACTACACTCTTGCCAAGGACTGCATTCTTTCCTTTTCCTTTCTTTCCGCCTCCACCTACACCACATCCCTCCTTGTCTTCCAACACCCGAAGGGCTGGAACAGCCATCTTTAGGCTCGTTATTCTGGCGTTCAGATTGGTTCGATATCGCCGCTCAATCGTGGTGTGGCTAGTTTTTGGTCGCAAGAGTACATTCGCAGAGCCGTCAATATTAGTAAAGACATTGGACTCTGAAACGGATGCATGAATTGAGAGGTGAGGATCAACGGACTCGGTAGGTGGAGGCGTTGTGGGTGGAGGAGTGGAAGCTGCCGAGGAAGTAGAGGATGTGAAAGATCTCAGGGACTGGGGAGAGGTAGGTTGCTTGATAACAACGTTATCTAATGTTGGCTCTAGACCAGAGTTTTGACCAGTAAACATAGGAAAGTGGAGCATATTTACTACGGACAATGATAAATACGCGTCAATTATGATATTAAAAAAAAGTACGGCTTACAGTTGTTTTGCAGCAACTCAGCACTCATGGGAACCGCAAGCATAACCCCTGCTGATTGCCGTACCCTTCGAGCTAATTCTTCAGCAGCTGCATCAAAAGAGCTGGGAAGTAGTGCCTGAGGTGCGTCAATATGCGACGGAGCAGGTGAAGGATCTATCACGGGGGAAAGAGATGCACCGGATGAAGACGAGGAAGAAGTTACACTGAGTCTCCTGCCCTGCGGTGAAGTTGATAAATCAGATTGAAACGTGAACGCATGGTTCTGGAGAGTATTCAGGTCGCTGGACAGTGAGAAATCATTGGCTCCGAGTTTCTGAGAGTCAAAATGAAGGGCATGTGGATCAATGGCCATTTGAGATGTAAAGTCCAATTCGGAGCTCAATGGGATATTGTAATCCATTGCGTCCGGAAAGGGTTTATAGGTAAATTCTCCAGAAAAATTTCCTCCCTCGAAAGAGGAGGACCACAGCGCTGAGAGCTGTGACCAGTCTGGAGGACTTTCTCCTGTCGAAGAATCGTCCATATAGCTGTCCATAGATTGTGAATTACGGAGTAAGAGATTCAAAGGATCAGAAGGATCCAATTCCAGGTCTGGTTGTGGAGAACCTTTCAAGAATGAGCTTGAGCTGGTAGATGCAGGAGGAGAGGGAGCCGAAAAAGACATGGTCGTAGTTTGGGAAAGGGATAAATATTGATCTGAACTGAGAAGGGGTAAAGTCGTCCGACACAAAAATCAGGCCATCCTCATTTAAGCCCACGTGCAAAGATTAGATTAGATTGCATAAAATCCTTTGGCGCTAAATTTTCTACATGCTTACCATCACTCGAGAACCCGCTTCCACTTGCATTCGAAAGGTTTTGAACCGCTCAATGGTTACCATTGCATCTCAATCCGGACAAAAACTCCTAGAACCTAGATTCAACGTGGCCCAACTTTGAATCATCATGACTCGTCTTAATTCAACTCAGCATCAAGCAAGTCATGCTTCGTTATAGGTACTTACATACAGTAGCCGCTCTGCTATGTATATCATGGGGCGTTGCCATTAGCGCCTTACTTCACATCTCTACTTGAACTATGAACTCGAGGCTCACTTCTGAACGACTCGTCGTAGTCGGAGAGGATACCATCCATCACCCGAATTCTTTAGCTGTTGACTCTCTTTACGAAGAGTTACAACTATGCACTGTTGATGCTGGTTTTCCGCAGGAAGATGTATTCAGCTTTGCCTGTAGAACCTCCTACTTTGGCATCATCCGTCACAAAAATGAAGTGAAGAATGAAGAACTGGAATTGTGTTCTCCACCAAAAGAGGAATCGTCAATCGAGGAACCAGGAAACCACTCCCTTGATATCGGTATGTGACCACAACAACTTACGCCTAGCTGATTTCTCATATCCTGCGGTTGAACGAAGGGCCGTCAGTCTCCTGGACCAATATGAATGATGTCCTCGAAAACAATGAAACACAAGAAGACACTGAGCTGGGAGTGGTTGTAGGAATCATGTACCTCATATCTTCTCAAGCACCTCCCTACCCTCCTGGTTCTATTGGAGAGCTGTCATTTGGTATCATCATCTCGCAAGATCATCGTGGAAAGGGCTATGCCAAGGAGGCGCTCAGACTTGTTCTCGACGAGGCTTTCATGACCATGAACTGTCATCGCATACAGGTCTGCCTCTTGGACACTTATGCAAAAGATCGAGCTATGAGGCTCTTCATGGGCATGTGAGTCTCTCACTAGATCCTAATGACACGGTTTGTGCTGACTGTATATGACTCAATCCAGGCGATTTGTTCATGAAGGTAGGCGTCGCCGTGCATTTTTCAGTATTTTGGAGCAAGAATGGAAGGACACAACCTGTCTAGCTATATTAGATACTGAGTGGCTGATTCGATCAAAATACTTGATTGAATCACCCCCAGCAACCCTCTGGGATGAGTTGTTGTCAAGGCATAACCAAGAGCGGGAGGAACTGCTGCGGTGGGAGGAGGCACAATCTCAGTCATGGCCAGCAATGTTGAAACGTACTTCAAGTATGGAAACTGTCCGAGCCAGCGAATACCTTTCCGACGCCAGTAACGATACTCTTGAATCAGCTGCATCCTCTGACGCCGATAGCTCCTATGAAGAATGCCTCGATCTTTCCACCAAACTGAGTGCTCGATCTTTCAGTAAGGGAAAAGGCATAGTAAAGCGATCTATAATCTCGCCCAACTTCCGCGCACCATTCAATCCCTTTTTCTCAGACTCCGAAGAGTCCGACGAGTTCTCCACCTCTAAAAAACCTCGACTTCACTATCTGTCATCTCACAAAGACTTCGATCACGATGATCCATCCGGTTCCTTGCCCAAGCCTGTCTCCTCTCTCTTTCTCCCTCCTCTTCCGTCTGGTGCTGCTTCTTCAAGCTCCGTAGCAGGCTTTGTCACCGAGCGCTCTCGGGACAGCTCTCTCTCTGAATGGGAAGATCAACTTGATGCTGGTGCAGATGATCTCGATGGATACGCCAGTAGTACTCCCAGCTCGCATTGGTCGGACTTGCTAGAGCCGCGCGAGCTGGCTAGTCCGACATACTCGTTTCCGGAAATGTCAGACAGCCCATCTGAATCAGGCGAGGACGATTATCGGGCGTTATAAAATAGCAAAGGAGGAAACAGTTGGATAGATTCACGTATATAACACCAACAAACTTTGGGATTCGGTTTTGGAGGCATATCTGTCTCCTGTAGGCAAATTTCACTTCAGCTTACGATATCTGTATTCTGTGTCTTTTTTTGCGCCCTATTTGTTAGTGTTGCTTTGGATGATATATTTTTTCGGTCTTGACCTTGTACTACATATTTCTGCAGTATCAACAGGTTAGACCTCCCGAGAACGTCTCGCCGTCTGTCGCAGTGTCCAACGTCAATCTACGCCTTACCATGGATTAGAGTCAAAGTTTTCTAGAGTCCTTTTATGACTTGGTGATAGTCAATTACTCACTGCTTCCTATCATCCATGACCGTAGGTGCTCGCTAGGATTGATAGAGCAACCTGTTCGAAAGAAGAAACCGTATCCAGTGTGGAACCCGACAGACATTGAGTACAAGTATCAGATGCAAAACTTATACCAATACATTCTTCACATATATACATACCCACACTTGATGACGCTGATTTTCTCTGATAGTGACTCCCTTCCAAGTTCTCGTCTAGAGTTTATATTGACATGGCCACTGCTGCCGTTCTTCATTCGCGATCGTCAATTGACTCTCTCAGATCAATAAGGTCAACCGCTACCAACAGAACCACCATTCACAATCGTCTTCAGAAAGCCCTTCCGACTAAAGACAGGGACGTCTGGGCAAGTAATGAAGGTACTAAGCCTAAAGCACTTCCTGCAAGATTTGCAGATTTAAAGAAACGCTTGGTAAAACCCGAAGACTATGATGCAGTCCGAGCCAGCTGGGATCGCCTTCTTCTGGCTCTGGAGCAAAGAGTACAAGAGATTAAAACCGCAGGACCGATGGTGAGTGATCTGTAAGTGTATTTCGGTTCTCATTCTCGTACTAGCTATATTATCTAGGCCGTTCCCGTGGTAGATTTCACTGAAATACAAGAATCAAACGGTCAATTTCCTGTAGAAATATCAGATACGATCCGCGCAGCTGGATGTTGCGTTGTACGGGGCGTAGTTCCTCGTGCTCAAGCCCTTGAGTGGAAAGCTTCTCTCCTCTCCTACGTCGATCGTCATCCAGACATCCGCCGCATCCCCGACGATCTGGAACCACAGATATACTCCACGTTCTGGCAAAAAGCACAAATCGAAGCCCGGTCTCATCCCGCAGTCATTCGTACTCAGCTGGCAATAAGCCAGCTTTACAATGCGAGTGAGGACACAGAGGTAGATCTCGTTAATCAAGCATTGTATGCGGATCGCTGGCGGGTAAGGAGGCCAGGCTCAGCTGGGATGTTCCAGCCGCATCTGGATAATGGATCAATTGAAAGATGGGAAGATGAGGAATACGGAAGGGTTTTTAGGAAAATTTGGGAAGGAAAGTGGGAGGAGTATGATGCTTGGGATATGGATCATAGAGCAGAAGCTGTCATGGATTTATATGGGGGTCCGGGTGCGTGTTCGGCGTTCCGAAGCCTTCAAGGTAGGCAGTCATAGATGGTTGAATGCTACAGTAACTTACCCGAAGACTCCAACGTATCCGTTTTCCAGGATGGCTTTCGATCGACGATAATGGACCTCAGTGCGGCACAATCCAGTTGTTGCCTGATATCAAACTCTCAACAGCGTATATTCTCTTACGTCCATTCTTCAATGACCAGAACAAACTCGATATGGATTCCACGTATTTTTACGGTGCGGACCCAGGTCAAGGTCAAGTCCTGAAAGATATTTGGCACCCTCACCTTCACTTAGACCATACCATCGTTTCCTGCCCTAACGCTGCACCAGGTGACTATGTTCTCTGGCACTGTGATTTAGTACACAAGGTAGAAGAACAGCACAAGGGTGTGAACGACTCCTCCGTGATATACATTCCAGTCGTCCCGTTGTGCGGGTACAATGTCGGAAACCTCGTTGATCAGCGAAAGGCTTTTCTAGAAGGTATCCCACCGCCGGATATGCCTCCTGTCAGTTCATCTGAGGGGCTCGAGAGGGACCATGAGGATCGGGGAAAACCAGATCATATCATGACTCTGGCAGGAAGGAGGCTGATGGGATTAGAGCCGTTCGAAGTGAATGAAGCAGGTATCACTGCTGGTCAAAAGACGATTCGCGAGGCTGCGAATGAAGCTTTGGGATTCTGATTAGAGTTCAGATATACGTTGTTATGACTGTTACGCTATCTGAATGTCTTTTCCCTTGTCTTGAGACTGACTGCTCGACCAATAGGTGATTTGCGCAACGATCGCACCCATTCATAACGACTCGGAGTCACATCACGATTCAAGCGTGAGGATGGCCAATCTTAACTCCAGAGGCTTAATCCAACGTCCAATGAGAGTTGTGAGGTCTAAGTGAGGTACCGTATATATGCATTGAACATCGCATTCATTTCAGAAACATTCCTGTGTGGAACTCGATATGAGATGCAACAAGATAAAGAAAGACACGTGAATCATTAGATTGACATGCAAAGATTAAGCACTGACTCCTGTATAATGAGAGAAACATACACTATTTATGCGCAGAGGAGAGTTGACCGTAGAATTGCTCCAACATCACAGATGGGAGATATCCGGAAAAACAGACTGACGCCGGTTCGCCCGCGGTGGCGATGTCTGCTCTCTTCCTGATATCAGCTACCTATGGCTCTAGGGGGGCCAGCATTCAACAATGTGGGATCAATAGGAGGACTATGCGGCCGCGGCGGTGTTTGACGCTCTAGAACAAAAGAATACGAAGGACCAGCCATTGCCGCTGGTGAGCTGGACCTGGACTGCGGTAGAGGCTGGGACTGGGTCGGGGATCTAGAGCTGTAGTCCGGCAGCGCTTCATTCAACATATCCGCGATTGAGGGGGGAGAGGTAGATGTGGATGATTGCGAGTCCCGATTATGGGAAAGCTCGGCTTGCTGATTCTGTGCGACAGAATATGGAGAGAATCGAAGTGTTAGTGGTTTCGATTGGACGTCAGCTCCTGGTGTATCTCCAGGTTCTGACTCCGGTTTCGGATGCCTTGACCGACGCATCTTGGGAATGTAACCATGTATTCTCTTTCTATGACGAGTCAAAGAACCAGGATCGACAGTGGTAAAGTCGCAATCTGGACAACAGCTCGTCTTGCTTTTCGTGCTGTGGTTCAAACTATTGATATTATGATGATTTGAAGATCATTGATAAGCTCACTGTGTCCGAATGTGGGTCTCTACATTTGATTTCTGAAGGTTCTCAAAGTTGCAGTCTGGATATGGACAACGATGCATTCTATTTTAAAGATTGTCAGTAATGTTGAGGGCTCAAATGGAAGGCGAGCGAGAATGACAACGCACAACTTTTCACGGTCCATAGAGTGAATTTTCATGTGCCTAGGCAGGTCTGTCTTGTTGGAAATCACAGCATTACATATTGAGCAGGTCGCTGGGTTATATGCTTCGCTGAGCTGGCCATTCTTCTGTGATGATATTGTCAAGGTCAAAGCTAGGTTTAAAATGCTGAAAAGAGCAATTTCACGAACTAATGATCTGGCGCGTGGCATTATCACTGAAGCTCAAATTCTCCGGGCGGATGTATTAGGAGTATGTGGAGAAGAAATTAAGACAATAATTTTTGACGTGGTGGCAAAAGAAAACTGTGAACGTTTTTCTAGGAACGGTGAAAGCTGCTATGGCATCAAGGCCGCCGGAACATTCCGATCATGGCGCGAGGTGCCGCTCCTCATATTCCTTGCTTTGACTTTACCTATCTTTTCTTCGCTCTGCTCTATTCATTGAATTACAGTAAAATTTTTGCTCTTCTTTAAGCTGGTTTATCATGAGTAAACTTGACAGTGCAGCGCCGGTCCTCAAGGCGTTGTTTCACCCATTGGGGTAAACCCATACGCAGAGGTCTTGTCGTAATACCTGTGTGATTACTGCGGACTGCAATTCTTCGTGGGCGTTTTTTTTCAAGAACCCAAGCTCGTATTGATAGACGGTACAGAAGGTCCGTAAGTTTACTCAACTTCCAACTTTCTTGAAATTTCCCTCGGAATTCTATCGATGCAATTGTGAAGGCATAGCTATAGCTATCCATGGGCCGTTCAAGGTGTAAACCAAGCGTTCCTTATACCAACTGTATACATTTATTTGACCAGATTCAGAGCTCGAGTCTCACAGACTGATGGGCGAGAGCAATTTATACTGGAAAAATTGCAGCACTAAGAGCACTATAGCAGATAACTGACCTAAGTATAACTAATAACAGTTCAAACGATTCGAACAAAGGTTTCCGGTAGCGTGGAAAACTGCCTGCCGGCAAGGTTCAGATTTGCCGGTCATTATTTTTTTCGAACTTCTGCAGTCATTAGACTATGGCTTTAGAGCCCAACGATGTCAAGGTATACACCGTCAACGGTGCTGCTGCTGGTTCCTCCTCATCTCTTCCAGACTGGCTCACCCGAAAACGCTCTGCTGCGAAAGGCAAACGAGCGGCAAAAGAGCATGTCGAAGGCACTATAGAGCTGATACAGGGATTCGAATTTCCTGAAGCCAGCAACAAAATTAAAACCACACCCGATGGTACCCATGCAATCGCTACTGGAACTTACAAGCCTCAAATCAGAGTCTGGGATCTAGACCAGCTTACTCTCAAATTCGAAAGGCATACAGATTCGGAAAATGTTGACTTTGTTGTGCATAAGTTGTCCCTCATAAAATTTGTTATTCTTGTATTGAACATTCTATCCGACAGATGCTTTCTGATGATTGGACGAAATCTATACACCTCCAAAATGATCGTACGATAGAGCTGCATACGCAAGGCGGCTTTCATTATCGTACTCGAATACCTCGCTTCGGTCGTTCTCTGGCCTATCATTCTCCTTCCTGCGACGCCCTTTTCTCAGCTTCCGGAAATGAAATTTATCGTCTGAACCTTGAACAGGGTCGATTTATGACTCCTTTCGTTCTAGAAGATGAACAAGACGACATACAAGGTGTGAACACAATCGACATCAATCCAGCCCACCAACTGCTCGCGTTTGGAATTGACGGAAACGGGACAGTGCAGTTTTGGGACCCAAGGTCACGGACACGTGCTGGAGTGTTGCGTCTACCCGCAAATAATCTTATAACACCCAGCTTCGACAACAATGTTGATCCTTTGGCTGCAGGATTGAGTGTTACTGCCCTTGCTTCACGTCCTGACGGATTATCCTATGCAGTCGGAACGTCAACAGGACATACTCTGCTTTATGATATCCGGACAACGAAACCGTTTGCTACGAAAGACCAAGGTTATGGTCTCCCTATAAAGAGTGTTTCATGGATAGAGGGAGGAAGTAGGATGGCAGGAGATGGTATGATTTTAAGTGCGGATAAAAAAGTGATTAAAATATGGGATCGGAACTCGGTACGCTCTACCTTGACAATTATCTACTTCAATTAACCGCTACGACATTTCTAGCCTTCAGTCAATTTCACCTCCATCAATCCTGCTTCAGACTTGAACGACGTCCACCATGTCCCTGGAAGTGGGCTTCTGTTGACAGCTAACGAAGGCATCCAGATGTCTACGTATTATATTCCTCAACTCGGACCTGCTCCTCGATGGGCAAGCTTCCTTGAGAATATTACAGAAGAACTCGAAGACCAGACGACCCGGAACGTTTACGAAGACTTCAAATTTGTTGAGCGGAGCGAGTTACAGAAGTGAGCTAACGGCACTGCTGTTCTGATTTCTACTGACATTTGCAAAGGCTGGGTTTGGATCATCTCGTCGGTACCCCTGCACTCAAACCTTACATGCACGGCTACTTCATCTCACTCAAGCTATACGACACCGCCCGCGTGATTGCTAAACCCTTCGAATACGCTGAACATCGCGAACGAATGATCCGACAAAAGATGGAAAAGTTGGCCGAAACACGTATCCGGTCATCGACGAAGCAGATCCCTGGCGTGAAGGTCAACAAAATGCTTGCAGAAAAAATACAGAGAGACCAAGAGCGTACGAGGAAGAAGGAGGAAAGAAAGAAGCGTAAGGTACACCAGAAGGATTCTGCCGAGGACAATACGATGGATGTAGATGGAGAGGAAGTTCACTCTGGCAGTGAAAAAGATGCACCGACTAGTGTGTTGACCGATCCTCGATTTTCCAAGGTCTTTGAGGATCCCGAGTTTGAGGTTGATGTAAATAGCAGGGAATACGCGCTGCTTAATCCCTCATCCTCATCGGTCGCACAACGAAAAGGATTCGGAGACCGAGGGAAGACAGCAGTGGAGGATGAGGAAGAGGAGAGTGAAAAAATGTCTTCTGATGGCCTTGGCGAGAGTGAGGACGACAGTGGCAACAGTAGTGATAGCAGTGACGCAGGAGGTTTGTTGCTCGAGATTACTTGTCGTTATTCCCTTGCTAATTTCCTTTCAACAACAGAATTGAATAAATTTGACCCTCGCGCACGCCCAGGACAAAAAAATGTACGCGCCCAAGAAGCTTATAATAGGTCGAAACAACAAAATCGGACCTCCAACGTCAAGCTGGTGCCAATGCGTCCACAGACTGGCGCGAATGGCATACGGCTTTCTGCCGGAAAAGACGCAACGTTTGGTCAACGCCGAGCTCATACAAACGTTCCATCTCACGGCGGCGAGAAACATCCATCTCGTGCTAAAAGAGTTAGTGTTGCCGAGGACGGGGGTATGGAGATGTCTTGGGTTCCTTCAACAGACCCTCAAATTCAAGACTCGACAGAGGGTTCTAGACGAGATAAATTTGGTAAACAGCAAGACCGGAGGAAGGGTGTCGAGAGGTTTGGAGCTGGAATGGAGAGAGGAGGGGAGGATCCTGTCGAGCTTTCAGAGAGTGATAGGAAGGGGAGGGCCCACAGAAGGCAAGGTACTAGGAGCGGTAGTAAGAATGTTTTCCGAAGGATGTAAAATGTTGTACCGGATCACTGTAATACAGAAAGAAGCGCGGGCACCAGAAATATGAGCGCCTAGCAAGTCCTTGAGTACTTTTACTCTTACGATCCTATTGAAAAACTTCGGTTCTTATATATCGAGGTATCTCCAAAAATTCAACCAGAAAGCATTCAACTACCAGATTTATCTCGCAATGAACATTCGAAGAGCTAGAGTCAGTCTTTCATGGTTTCTCATTTCCCCACAGACCGAGAAGAATAACCATTCTCTGTATTTTGCAGGCTGAAGATCTCCCTGGAATGCAAGCTTGCAATCTAAGGTCACCCTCTTCTTTGACCTGCTTTACATATATTCAAACCATTAAATTCTTGAAGGAACCTCCCAGAAAATTACACAATGAAATATTTTATGTCGCCATTCTATCTTACATGTTTGCCGTTCATGCTCAAGCTGAATCCCCTGAATTTTTACAGATCTTTACCACTGTGCAACATGGCCTTCGATATCATATATCGCGGAAGATAAAGGAAGAATCGTTGGGTATATACTGGCTAAGATGTACGTCTAAATGTTTTTTTTCTTCTTTTTTCGCAATCTTGTCCTTACGCGCACACTTATTCGCATACTCTACAAAGGGAGGAAGAAACCGCAGAAGGAGAGCCACCACACGGTCATGTAACCTCAATATCAGTTCTTCGATCGTATAGACGATTGGGTATAGCAAAGAAGCTCATGTTGCGATCTCGTGCGTTGAATCCCTTCATTATAGTCCTTTTCTTAATATTATTGTTCGGTCAACGCGTAGAAGAGTCAATGGCGACAATCTATCGCGCCTCCCACGTTTCACTCCATGTGCGAAAGTCCAATCGCGCTGCGCTCAGTTTATATCGAGATACCCTTGGATTCGAGGTTCGGGACATTGAACAGAAGTATTGTGCGTTATTGAAGTCTCACTGCGTTATTACATCGAAACACTGACTTCCTCTTTGTCCTTCGTCATAGATGCTGATGGTGAAGATGCCTATGCGATGCGACTCACGCTCGAGCACGATTAGTTGCGAACACACATTGTCTGTATAATGGGCAAGGAATAAACAGATACAGACATGTATGTATCATATGATGAAAAATATACATAATATTACAGAAAAATCTAATTATCACGTCCTTCAAGTCCAATCAGGGGGGTGATGCATTCTCTAGATCTCCAGTTGCAGACATTTCCTTCTGCTTCTCTTCTTCAACCTCCTTTTCCTTCTCCATCTCCGCAGTCCTCTTTTCCTCTTTCTCCAATTCTGGATCCACTGGGGCCTCCGGCTCAAGCGAACCCCTGCTCAGCATAACAGCCTCCCGCACAAGGCCAGCAGCCTCCAAGCCCAACTTGTAATAACCATCGTTCGAATGTGCTGCGAACATTCCTGTATGAGCTTGCAATTCATCCGTCGCAGTGTTATTTATTGCGGGCAGAAAATGGTCCATCGCACGTTTGTCAGTGTTGGGCAAGATCATAAAAGTCCGGTCGAGATTGTGCACCAAAGGGACAGCAGGAAGGAGCGTGTAAAAGCTATTCGAAATCATCTGATCAGTTAAGCGAACTAATAGAACACCTTCTGGTTGAACCCACTTTCGAAACGTTAATCCCTCCGTCTTCTCGATCTCAATCAAGGAATTGACCCTCATCTTCAATGCCTCTTCATCCCACAGGTTCCGGACGTACTTCATGTGGTCCGTCGCCCAACTATATCCGACGCCCAGGTCGTCTCTACGCCAGTAAGCAGCTCCGCCCGCAGCAGCAGCAGCAGTTACAACACCTCCGACTGTGTATGCGACTGGCGCCCATTTGCTCCATCCAGCTTCCGAGGTCGGAGGAGCAGTGATAGCAGCTATTGGTGTGCGACCAGTTCCGTTCGCGGAATTGTTGTTCGTGAAAGAGCTCCAGATGGCAGAGCCTACTGATTTCGCCGCGTTCGCATACTGAGCGGCCTTGGTTGCGGTGTTTTTGAAGACATATGGATGGAGACCATAATACTGAAGGACGGATTAGGGATGTTGCTCTGTGATAAAGGGAGTAATGCATACCGGTGTGTCAAAGGATATACAAGCAACGATTTTAGGCCATAGAGGGGCACTAGTGTCCGGTCTTGTTCTAAAAAATTCAATTATACTATCCGCAGCTAGAAGACCACCCATACTGGGTTCCGATTAGTTATTGAGTAGAAGGTGAAACTCGAAACGCTTGCCTATGTCCGCACAACACTATCTTTGCTTTCCCTGCGCCTCCACCATGAGCTACCTCTTTCGTGACCGTCAGCTCAGTCAGCCAGTCAGAGAAACGAACGACGGCTTCATTCTACACATCTCAATCAGTCAACTCGTCAAAAGGTGTACAAGTTCCGTCAATCCTCACCAGGTTCCCTTTAGTCTTCCCTAACAAGATATCCGTAAGCCTCTTCCTCTTTGAGAAGATCCCTTGTCGCTGTAATGCGCACCTCATATACAGGGAATATTATGCATTCCACAGTTGAATTCGGAACAGTTTCAGTGAGGACGTGCTGAAGACGTTCGGGAAACTTGCCAAAGGTGTCGTTGTCGCCTTTGAAGCCATGAATGAATATAATGAGCAGCAGATCGGAGACAACGTTGACAAGGGCAAGAGGGTTACCAGTCGAGTCGCTTTCGACTTGGCTCATGGCGGTCGTAGTTATAAAGTATGCAAGCGCTCAGTGATTAATAATACATAGTGATAAATAATACGCTATAGTGGAAGTCACTCATCAACCTTCAACCACTGACATATACCATTCACAGAATATTGAACGTTCTGAACTGGCAACGCGTTCAACTTCAGAGGAAATCTGAAGGTTGTCTGCCCTCATGACCATCGGATATTCTACCCGTCTGCTCGGTCCGAGCTTCCCCAGAGCTAAGGTATTATCAAGAATTTCACCCGAATGCCCTTCCTTCCCTCATTCACTATCGATAAGTCATAGAATTCATCATGTCCAACAGCCAGATAGCAAACCCAGAGCTATACGACCCACGCAAAGTGCTTGATCATCCTGACTTCCGTGTCCTGAACTCTGGAGAGAAGCCATCAAAGGAGTCCAATATTGCGGCGTTTTATAGTAAGTTGGTTATGACCCAATACTCACTTTTTTAACTGATGTTGGATGGTCAAGATCCGGCGCATGAGATTCACCTGGTCGAGAAACCCAAGCCTAAGCCTGGTCCAGGACAAGTCCTCATTCACGTTCGTGCTACCGGCATCTGCGGGCAAGTTCCTTTTATGCCTCTTTCGCCGTCAATCATCTTCGATTGCTTTCCGCAGGAGTGATGTTCATTTCTGGAAACATGGAAGAATTGGCGACTCGATGATCGTTACGGATGAAGTAAGTTCTGTGACCCAAAAACTCACTTATTGTCATTTCCAACTCCTGTTTTCAGTGTGGGTCCGGTCATGAATCTGCTGGAGAGATTGTCGAAGTAGGCGAGGGAGTCACGCAATGGAAAGCTGGTCAGTCAAAGCCCCTCAATTATCGTCTTCAAGTTTCGTTCAAACATCTACGAATCAGGTGATCGAGTAGCTATGGAAGTTGGTGTCCCTTGCTCTAAGCCCTCTTGTGATGCATGCCGAACAGGCCGTTATAACGGTTGCCCAGACGTCGTTTTCTTCTCTACTCCTCCATATCATGGTGATTTTGTTTATTGTTTACCTGTAGGTAATGATCGTCCCTAATACATACTGTCTACAGGAACTTTAACTCGGTGGCATGTTCACCCAGCACAATGGCTTCATCGTCTCCCGGACAATGTGTCTTTTGAAGAGGGCTCTCTGTGCGAGCCTCTCGCTGTAGCACTGGCAGGTATTGAACGTGCTGGCCTTCGTCTCGGAGATCCTGTTGTCATATGGTAATTCGCCTTCATTTGGCCAAACGTGGTCGAAACAATTTTCTCACTTCTTCCAGTGGCGCAGGTCCTATCGGCTTGGTGTCTCTTCTCAGTGCCAGAGCTGCAGGAGCAGAACCCATCGTCATAACGGATCTTTTCCAAAGCCGATTGGATTTCGCCAAATCATTGGTACCCGGCGTGCACACTGTTCTCATCGACAGAAATGCTACTCCTAAAGCCCAAGCCGACATGATCAAGAAGGCTGCGGGTGGTCCTCTGCAACTTGCTCTTGAATGTACGGGTGTTGAGAGCAGTATACACACCGCAATCTTCGTGAGTAACTAACAACGGTTCATTTGCAGCGACTGATTCAGATTCTATATATTTAGTCTGTTGGTTTTGGCGCTAAGGTCTTCATCATTGGAGTTGGTAGAAATGAACAGTTGGTACGCGATGTTTATACTTCCTGTGCTGGACCTTCTCCTCATTCATTGGTAGTTCCCCTTCATGCATCTCAGCGCTAATGAAATTGATGTTCAATTCCAATATCGATATGCCAATCAGGTATGTCTTGCGTTCTCGAATAAGTTTTTGTTCCGGAGCTCACTATCACTCCATCCAGTACCCAAAAGCAATCCGCTTAATTGCAGGTGGTTTGATCAATATCAAGCCTCTGGTCACGCATCGTTTCACCTTGGAAGAGGCTGTCGCAGCTTTTCACGTTGCCGCCGATCCAGCACAAGGTGCTATTAAAGTGCAAATCCAGGATTAAGTTTCCAACATGCATGGGGCCAACTACTCTGTTTATCCCTGGTATATACGGTGATGATACAACATACGATATGGATATGGTACTCCTTAGATACAGTAACAAATGCAGCATGATTAACAGAAAGCGTAGACACGAGTAGGTAGAATTAACAAATAACAAAGTACGGAAAAATCGTTGAGATCGTAAGTATTAAGCGTCCGAACTTGGAGTTCCAGCCTTTCTCGAGGTCTTCGACTTCCTCTTCGCCCTCGCCTACATGAGTACTCAGTCGAGAAATCACCGTCGACTGAAAATAAAAATACCTTTGCTTTACTTCGAGCTCCTCGACCAAGTTGCTCTTCTGCCGGTGATTCCTCTCCATCATCGACGTAGGGTACAGGCGGACCATCCGACATTTCGACATCCGTTGCATCAGTAAGACCATCGAATTGCTCCTCGTCACTCGAATCGACTGGTTTTCTCTTTTTGCGAGAACGTCTATGCACAACAGTCAGCTTGAGGATCGCAGACTTGAAAGTATGTCACTCACTTCGAATGGCCGTTTGTCGTCGGTGCTTTACGTTTGGTGGGCACTTTTCGTTCTTTTTTCTCCTGCAATCATACAGTGAGAGTGAGAAGCGGAGGATGGCTCCGCAATGAGTTCAAATTCAAACCTTGGGAACGGTCGCGACTATCTCCGCGATCCATGAAGAAGCATCCTCTGGTAAGAAAGTCTGTTTTGCAATCTATTCAACAGTGTGAGACGTTTATTTTCACCGGTCAAAGCTTATCAAATACCTTGTTCGCAATTTCCGCATTCGGTTGGGGTCGAATGATATCTGGAGGAAGTTTAATCTTCCCGGGATACGTAGGGATGGTCCAATTATTATGTTGAGCGCGAAGCTTAATGAGCTCTTGTGCAATCTCACACATTGCATACAGGTTCTGATAGGATGTGAGATACAAGCCATGGAAGTAGAACGAGGCAGTATACTTCGCTATAGACCTGTGATTCGGGGTCTCGCACCGTTTTCCCTTTGCTCGCTAAATGATACAGGAGAGATATCGTTTCTTCGGATCCAATCAACTCGAGATAGAACTGAACATATCTACATAAAATTCAGTTTACTACAACTGGCGGCGATGAACGATTAATCTTACTTGGCGATATCCTGAAGTTCACTTCGCGAAACCGCAAAGTCAGGATGGTGAGCTAGTAGATGAAGTAAACGAATGAAAATGAATTCAAGGTTTTCTGTCCTTGAGTCTACATAACAATGTCATGCACAGTGTCTGGAAACAATGATAGTCAACACTCACCTGGAGGCAATTTCTTGAGAAGGCCACTGACAGCTGCTGCAGCCTACGCAAACAGCTTTTGAGTAAACATGACATTACCGTCAGGGAACCTCTGAAAATTTACCTTTTGCTTGATATCCTCTTCTGGGTCATGCGCAGTAAGAAAAAGGATGAGATGATATTTTGCAGGAAGTTTTCGGTAAAACAATAGTGGCAGGAGCTTTTGTAAGAATGACATTCGCACGTTGAAGCAGGTGTCCTGGGTTGCTACGTTCAGACGATTGACGAGCTGTGATAGGGTGAGCAGAAAACTCACCTGAACGGTCAATGCTAGCCGTAGAAACTTTGGAGCCAATGCTTCAGCGTATGTAGGGATCGTAGAGAGGTACATCAAGGATATTGCTGCCTGTAACCTGATTCTAGACAGGGCTTTTCGACTTGAATTGAGTCACATGAGTGTCAAATTTAGTGTAAGAATGGCCAAAACCCACTCTTCTTCAATGGCATCATTACCAGCCAGCGAACCTCCGCGATCTAATACCGTGACCAGCATCTTCAACACAGGCGTCGAAATGTCTATGGCATTCTTCGAGTTGGCGTGGGATATCGTCCGGTATCGCAACACCTTTAGTGCGGCTATTTTTGCTTTTAAATTGTCGGAAACCTCGTCGTCCTCCACCCATTCTTCACCATCATCCTCCACATCGTCCTATGGGAGAATTTGATGAATACATCGAGAAGAAGAAGCTATTCCTTACGGGAAGTTGACTTGGTACCATAAGAAGTTTTCTAAGCAGAAATGCTGTTATAACATCGCTTTTTTGTTCGAAGGCGTCTGGAACGAAACGTGCGAACTGCCCTAGCGATACAAGATGCGCTACCAGTTGGTCTTCGGACGCTTCGTTTAAAGAATCAGCTATACTCTGTTGAAGTGAATCAGAAACGGCATCTCGACTAATTTTTCGTTTGATACATACTTCGACGACCGCACCGCAGATGTTATCCTTCTGTTCGCAGAAGGCAAATGTTCGTGCCGCAAACTTGGAGTGCCTATGATTTGATCCCAGGGCATGCTTTTGGATGACCTCCACCGTTGAGCTGCAGAACAATTGGACATGAGTGACCAGAGACCTCGACCTTTCAACGACTAGACACACCTGCTCATGGGCACCAACAGCGGATCCAGCTTCACCAAACTTGCCAAAGCCTGTAGCCCAACCACGACTGTCTTGTCATTCTTCCCATCCTCAACGACAGTAATTATTTCATCCACGTGCGGTTTAAGCAGCGGTGGGCAAAATTTGGCGATGTTTGTGAGCAACACCTGGGCATGGTTCGCAGCCAGATTTGTTTTGGTCATAGTAGTGCCGTGAGCCCTTTGTAGCCGCTGAAGAAGAGTGGGTATAGATGAGGTATTCATGATGTGAAGGGAGCCTCGGCGAAGAAGGGCTGTCATTGAAGAAGTGATAGTCGAGGAATTTTGTTCTGATCGTCGGATAAAATCGTGCTAAGATAATCACATTTATGGCGCTGTGTCTAGTATCTCGAGCTGCATTGTCCTCACCTGCGCTTTAACCAGGCCCTTGAGATCTGTGTCAACGTTCAAACAAATTTTTAGAAGCTTGTAAAGCCGAGGCTCGTTGAATTTTGCAAACGTCTTCAGATCGTCTTTCATTTTCGCAGGGTCTGGGAAGTACGCTGTGACCGATTTCCGTAAGCACCATTGTAATGGTGAATGGAGGACTTAGAGACACACCTGAGACGAGCTCAATTATTTTGTTGAGTTTCTGTGTCACTTTTTCTTCGTTTTCGTCGATAACACCACCCTGAAAAGTGTAATGAGCACAAGGAATGGTAGAATAATCTCTGTATTACTTACGTTGTACTGAACGCAGGCGTCAACAAATACATCTATGGCAGTGGGACGACTGATGCGATCATGAGTGCTCAAAATAACAAAAGATAACTGACACGAAGGTCTCTTACTTCGGTTTCAAATTTGAGAGGACTATCAAAGCAGTTATAGATTGGTCAGTGAGATAGCGCATAACGTTAAGGAGACGATCTGTCCAGGCTGTTTCGTCAACCTCGGCAACTCTGTCGTTCAATGGATTGGGAGTATACGGAGGTAAAGGTAAGATATATTCGGAAAGCACTTGTTCAACCACTGTTCTGTTCAAAGTAATTAATTTGATTGGGAAAAAAGTAGACATTACTACTCACCTGCAATCAACAACGATAGTTGTCATACGAAGAAGTTCGTCAGGTATCCAAGAGAACTTTGAGATAGCGATAAGATTATTGTTCTCTCTGGAAGAGGTATTTAGCCGAGTAGCTACTTCTTGAAGATCAGCACTTACATCTCTGGATAAGCAAGGCTATAAAGCTTGGCCAGACTATTGGCAGCCTCAAACCGGACGGCAGACTGCACACACACTGTAAGACGGAACCTAGGAAGGGATGAGATTACGCACCTTTTTATCGGCGACTCGTCCAGCAATAGCTTTCAGATGATGCTCCGATAGGTGGTGTACTGCCGTCTCATAGTCGAGCTGTGAATAGATTTTGCAAACCGCGGCACGTATCTTTTCGTCAGGATCCAATAGTTTCCCGTTCAAAGCCGCTACAGCAGATTTAGTTTATATTACTAGGAAAAGCAAAAGAGCGCACATTCAATAACCTCCGTCATCTCTATTGGCATAGAGTAAAGCCCTTTAGAAGCTTCCACGAATTTCAGTCGCACAGCAGGTGATTTGTCTGCCTTGCGGCCTAACCACGCATTCCAAGTCGAAGGATGATTCCTAGCCAGATCACCTCCGGCTTTGTCAGAAAACATTTCTCCGAGGACCTGGGTGGCGATGGCACGCAATGTAGATGCATCCGCGTGAAGTTCCTCCTCGAGTTGGGGAATAACAGATGGAAGAAGGTCAGGACACGAAGCGTGGACACGTTTGATGAGGTCATGCGCGGTACGGATTTGCTCAAAGTCCTCTTCTTCTGAATTAGATACTATATTATCTGTGAAGTAGAGGGCAACGTTCCGTTGAAGCTTGTCTGCCGTCTGATTGCACACATTTACAGTAAGCCGATAGGCTGGTTGTTCAACGCGCTGAAGAGAACTGCGTCAAGAGTAAGCTACGACTTAGAAGAATGTGTCACGCACTGCATTTTTATCCATAAATTGTGCCATTATAACCTCCAACACGTCTCCAGACAAAGACGACGACTCATTGACGATGGCCACTAGGATATCAGCCATGAAAGTTTCGATCTTCTTGGGTAAATCACGTCGCACGACTGCAAAGAGATCGCGAAATATGCCGAGAATAACCTCGTCTGCGTTCGGGAGATCGCAGACTAAGACCACGCTTTGCACGGTGGATAAAGACTCGAGGAGATGAAAGTACTGATTGTAGTACGTGACATCTGAGCTTTTGAGATTATTGCTAAGTTGTTTGAAGAAAAATTGGAAGATATCCCGGAGCTCGGCTTGTGTGTAAGGGGCGTCTGGCGCGTACAGTCTGAGGACATCAGCCATGCAGCACGCCGCGTATGCCTTTACGCCACGATCCTTGTGAAGCATTATAGAGCTATTGACGAGCTCTTTTCGAACGTTGGAAAGGGAGTTCATGTCGACAAGGTCTTGATCCATCTCCGCTAGTTCCGAATGCAAAGTCTTGAGCTTTTTTAGAAGAGCGTCGTTAGATTGGCCCTTTGTGACCAGCTTCTCGCGAAACGCCAGTTTCTTTGGCGATGGCTGGCCAGCATGTCGAGTTTGCGCGACCATCGCGGTCGACGTTGAAAGCAAAGAGAACGCGTGATTTAAGCGTTGTCTGCTGACTAGACATGGGTCAGCGCTTATGGTCACCACTCTCTCGTTCTCCGTTTGTTAATTTCCAATTTGATCTCTCAACAAACACAATCACGATAAACATAAGGTTTGAGCAAAGTACCTGCTTTCTGCTTTTGGGTTGTTGGCCCAATTGTACTTCGCCTCAACACTGTGTCTTATGAGTCCAAAAAGTCACGGTGGACAATGTCTTCTGCTCAATGACCTCCCAAATAGCGCAGCACATCGTGAAGAATCTAGAAGCACACCTCAGCATGTGCAAGTCCCATCGCCATACCCAACTCCGACAGACTCCCGTAGCATCTACTGGCAATAGGTAGTACTATCATATGCACTTCCACAAATGCAGGTATCCCGCAAGCCAAATTAGTTAGAGGTGAAGCTCGCTTCCGACCTATCGCATCGATATATGGCTTCAAGTTTGGTTCTGGATATCTTCTAGCGTATAGAGCAAATCAGGATCCTCACCTTATTTGCGAACGTGGTGTCTTTGGCTTTAGTAGTAGGGAATGCGAATGGCCGTTATAAAAGGCGTCTCTTACTCTTCAGCATTTTACAACAGTTCATCGACTGACTTGAAATTCTACTCATCCTCCAAACTTTTCTCGTCATCTAGCATGAAGTCTACTGTTGGTCTCTCCATTCTTGCGGTCTTTGCCACTGCTGCGCTTGGGAACATCATTCCCCGAGACTTTGCAACCCTACAGAACGATGTCAAAACTGTGACCAAGGATTGCTTCGCTTTGAAGAATACTATCGAACAGGTGAAGGCGCCACTTAGTTCAACCATTCTGCTTGTGCGGTCACTTCCCTTCTATACAATATTTTTGACCTCTTCAGAACTGATGTCCGCTACATTATCAGGATCTGGTCACCGGTTCTAACGCCTTGTCTACTGCTCTCAACGTTCTTGGAAATGACGCTAAAGTTCGTTAAACAACTCTCTTTTCACAAGTCTGGTTCTCTCATGTTGTTTTCGCAATTCATAGATCGCCGGCGTGATCACCAGCCAGCAGGCACTCGACTTGCTGGCATCCACTGGAGAATCCATTGATGATTGTATCATTCCTGCTCTCAACAAGCTAACCGCTGACGCCGCCCTTCTCATTGCGTTCAAAACTGAGATTAAACCCCGACTCGTAGACCTACAAACCAGCTACCTTTCTTGTGCTAACAATCTAATTTCTGCTTGTCCTGTGAGTACATAGTTTGTTTTTCCTTTCCGTAATCCCATTTTAATGAATTGGAACGAATTTCAGTCAGCCGAAAAGCCTGAGGCTTCCCAGGTTGCTGCCAAGCCCGACGCCGCTCTTGCAGGGTCCTTGAAGGCGTACACCTAGTTTGTGTGTTGGTAAGGATTCTATGTAGGGGAAATTCAAGAACATGTGTCTCAATATGTACGCTCGCCATACGACAGTCCTGGTCTGCTCTCATACATAAAGTGTTAGTATATGATATATTTGGATGTGTTAGGGGTACGCCAAGCGCCGTATATCATAAATTTCTCTTGTTCAGTGATAGGCGTTGATTTGATCCAGGCACATTTCTCCTCTCTGTCGTTGCAAACGGTTGCAAAACGCCGATTCCCTTTCATAAGAGCCAGTTGGTGTGAAGGGCTCAAAAAAACACCTTCATTTTATCCTCAGCTCCTCACGTCTGAAGAAATATCGCTTTTTTGAACATAGGATAATGCAACGAAGGGATATCCCTCCTTTAACTATCTCCAGTCGTCGTCGGCAATTTGGAGGTCTTGCGTCACAGTCTAGAGAGATTTTGATAGTAACAGACACTCGAGATATAATCCATGGAATGGGCAGTCATAATCCAGTGTCACCAAGGAACTCGTCAACCCCGAACTTGCCCTTGAACATTGGACTTCACACAATGGACACTATCCCTGTCCTTCCTGCCTCTCCCCTCTCAGAAACTATCCCTAGATCCAACCTTATTTCACGCAAGTCATCACCACCAAATTTCTTGACGCTCAATTCCTCTCCTTTGTCACCTCCCACTCCTTTTAGTCCTCTCTTTACAATGCCCATGACGCCACCACCATCCCCCTTAAAATCTTCTTCTCGACCTCCATCTCGAGAAAGTACGAAATCTCTTCCGGTCCCGATACATACGCCTACACCTCCCAATTTTCCCCGTGTTTTCCACCGGAACTCGTCTCCCGCCGTTCATACCGGAATCTGGCAAAACACGAACGCGTATGGAGAAGCCCCTCAGTTCAGTAGGCATAATATGGGATCAGATGTGGTAATGCCAATACCCGCAAGAAGCCGCCAGGCAAAGCCAATAGCCATGGTGGAGCCGATATTGGTTGTTCGCAGTCCCAGTCCTGTCGCTTCGACTTCATCTTCGAAGGCGGACTTCCTCGCTCCCCCTCCATTTCGTCGTAATGCACACAATCGTAAAAGGTCGAACTCAACCAGCGCAGTTCTTGACCAAAAATCTGAATCTAAAGAGCCGGTCGTTCATGATCTTCCGATATCGGAATTCACGTCCGATACACCTCATAGCGGCCTTGGCTCTCTCAGAGCACGTACAAAGAGTGTTATAAGCAGAAGCAAACATTTCGTTCATTCCCGCGCACAGGCTATCTCTAACGTGGATTCGATATTGGGACCGACTGTACAAAGAAATTGATGTCTTGTTCCACAGTCTGGGTTCGCTTGAATGACTCTCATGCTGCCCCACGCTCAGCTTCCGGCTGGAACCATGTATGATATACGCAGGACATACCGTCCCATACTGGACATAGCCCACCTGGTTATTGACACGGGTCGATACCTTTCCAATAAACGCCCCATTGCGGAGGTAGCCAAATCTGAATGGAAACCTTGGCTTCGAATGGGTTTTTGGATCTATCTATTATAATTTCTTGCGATTGCGGCACAACGCCGAATCTTTGGATATAGGATTGTTTGAATATACGATAATCATGGACGTTATGGATTTCTACTATTTAACCTTACGCTTTCACTGTAGATTGTAATGTAACTGCTGTTTGTCATCTTCTCCTACATTCCTTTGGGTTTTCTCGTGCTTACATATCATATTGGAATTTGTTGAGTCCTCTCAAGCTTCGTGCCGTCGATCAGAGGTCCGTCAATAGGAGGTCGGTACTGGTCTGGATTGTCGGTGCGCAAAAGTAGTGGGACAATAAATAAAAAATGAAACCCCTCTGCATTAAATAGAAGAACAAAGCCAGTAAAAATATAATTTTTGGCGCAGAGTGCATACACAAATCAGAGATGGTCGCAGCAATCTCCAGGTCCTTCCAATATCCCCATGCGAAGTAGCGTCGTCAATCAACTCCGTAGCCTAAGCACGCTACATTCATTAGGAAAAGTACACTAGCATGACGTCCAGGCAGTTCATCTCCACATAAAAACTTTTGAGTTCAATAGTTTTTCTTCTTCTCGTCAACTGACAGACCACCCGGACCCATGTTAACAAGTAAGATCAAGCCGCCCACAATGGCTGACATGAAGCGAGACAAAATCAGTATTCACAAATACTATTCAAACAAGAGATGGGGGACTTACACAATGTCTGGAAGAAATCATACTTCAAGAAGTCTCGTTGTGGGTGTGCAGATGGAACAGACCACCAATTATTGGCAAAGACGTTGAAGATGCTCAGGACGAACACGAGGAATGCAGCTGACCACTTGGCTTTGAAACCGACAGCAACCATAATACATGCAGCGAGACCAACGATAGACACGAGAACACGAGCGATACTCCATGTACCCTGAATGATGAATCCAAGGAACAAGAAGATAAGGAGAACACGACCAGCAAGAAGGAAACTATGTCAACCATTGTCAGTTCAAAGGCAAGAAAGTGTGAGTGTGACTGGTACGAACTATTTCCTGCGATCCGTCTCGCTCAAAGTTGGCAGTCCAGCAAAAAGCTTCTTGCGTGTTATCATCGAGTCGCTGAAAACCATGAAAAGACCACCAATGACACTGAGATTGCGAAGGAAGAATGTGAGGTCGAAAATAAGCCCATAACCAAAGCCTTGGATGACAACGACGGCAAGCAACCCCGCCACCGAGTACTCAGTATAGCGTTTGAGAATGACAGCACCAGAAGCACCAAGCATGACCTATAGGCAGAGACATTGGCGAAAAAGAAAAATCAGCAACGCTTATGAATGGATGCAAATTTCAAGTGAAAACGCGACTCCAGAACCAGACTGATCAGTAGATGCTCAGATGCGGAATCGGGCTCTGCTTGAACGCGTCCACAAAGACTAATACTCACAACGACGTTTAGGAGCAGGAAGATATGTGACAAACCCCAAGGGAAATGTCTATGTCTATTGACCAAGAATATCAGTTCACAGCAAGTTTTTCAATTCCAAAGGGTACGCACTGCTGAAGGTACCAAATTTGGTCGGACCATTGGGTCAGGATCCTCAGCGCATCCTCCAAAAACGTTACAACAATCATGAAGCGACCAATTGCCGGCAAGTGGGGCTTCAACGGTTGGGAGTATATCTCAATACTGTCCTCAACCTGCTTGCTGATAGCGCGAAGCTTTTCTAAGGGATCATCTGGGTTGGCTGAACGGTAGCCTGTGGACGGCCGTGAATTCGAGAGGCCATGAGGATCAGGGTTGTAGTTGGAAGATTGCGGGCGAGCAAGACTAATACGAGAAGTCATGACACAAGCTTGTTGGTTGAGCGCTGAAATGTAAAAAGGCGAAAATTTTGAAGAAAGCGAATGACCAGCAGATTTTGAAATCGGTTATGTATACGTGGCGAGGTAACGTGGGAAACCTCCATTGATGTGTGTGGCTGTGGGCCTATCATCCCGGCATAGTAAGTACTGGTCAAGATGCATGTAAAGCAGCACAACGGTCATGAATGCGGGCCACAAGAGGGAATAGGCGTTCCTGGAGGATTGAACAGATTTCAGAAGGAATTATTTCAACATTCTTTCGCGTCAAAAACTATGGGCACTTTGGTTTCGAAATCCCTACTACATTACAGTACCCGGACTCGCGTTTCAGTTTCAATCCTATGTATTTAGATCTCAATCACCAGACCGAGTTACTTCAACGTTTCGAATCATGTAGGTTGTCGTTCCGGTAGGTCCTGGACTCCCGGAGCTTCCCTCCATCTGTAGCGGATTGGTGAGCATTCGCTATGGAGAACCTCACTCGGAAAAGGGATGTTACCTGAAGGTCAATAATTCTGTACAGAGCCAATCATTAAACCATATCCCTTGCTCTGACAAGGAAGTACTCACAACCAAAGGGCGGCACCAACAAATCCAGAGCCATATTGCGTAGTTTTGAGCTCGTTGTCCATGTAAAAATCGATGCGAACGTCTACGTTGTTTGACTCGGCGGTGAGAACGGCTTCGAGAGTGTGGAACGACAGATCCGTAGGCCAGGGAACGATGCCAGAAACCACAACAGTAGATGTATTGAAAGTGTTGAACCAGGTGTCGGCAGTTCCTTTCCATTCGCCCAGGTCAGCTTCTGGGGGCCAGCCAACTACCGCCTAAAATAGTCCATGAAAGTCAAACATGATTCAAGTATCGCTCGATGGCTCAAGATTGGTTTTCTTACCGTCAGCCTGTCGACAACAAGGAATTAGCTACCCTTCAAACTCCAATTAATCCTATAACAGTGACTTACCAGAATGCAGGCCAAGTGCCTATAATGTGCGGCTATCAGCATATATCGTTGTTGGCGTTATCGCCGCCCGAGAATGCGGAGGTACTCACCGAACGTCGTTGGAGCACTAAACTCTCCGGAGATGGTATACGAGTTTTCACTTGTAACCGTGATTTGTTCCTTGGCATAAATTGTTCCACTGCACAAGCAAGAATAAGCGTTTCCGCCTCTGGAGAAGATTCTATTTTTTTACCTGGCATAGTGAATTGCAGGATTCGGATTCGCGGTACTAGTGGGCGGAACAGCACCAGATGTCGGGGTAGCAATCAGACTGAGTGTGCTCGACGCAATGGCAATATTCTCGTGGTAGCTCGAATTACCTACCATTCGAGCGCCTGAAAAGAGGGCTTGATTCAAGTATTGGAGGAAGAGAGCCGATAGGGCTTACTCCCGTTGTGGTCTGAGCCCCAAGGGTAAAGATACGCCCAATACTGCTCCAAAGTCGTGTAAGAGGAAAATGATGTGGATGGAATAACTGTCGTCGCAGCTTGAACCAAGGGAGTCGCTAAGAAAACAGCCGCCATGGCCATAGTTGAGAACGAGCTTATTAGATGGTTAATATCTAACTTCAAGCAGAGAACGTCGAAGGCTCACTGGAGACGAATCATTCTGATACCGCTGTGCAGAGGAATCTGATATTTGCGAAGCTGTGGGATTGGCCTGACATTCCCTTATGTACTCCTAAGCTGGAAGCATACATTCAAGTTTTGGTGGTATCCTATGACGCTCGTAAATAAACGTGGATGCATGGAACGCAAAACACAGCTGATCACCCCACTGCATGGAAGAATATGTTTGCTTCGCACCGCTGCTGCCCATGACTGAACTCGGACCGTCATAGCCTAGAGACTTGACGAGCGAACAAGAATAAAGACAAAGCTTTCCCCTATTAGTAAATCGTCTCCATGTGCAACGACAATCTGATACATTGAAGAAGTCAGGAAGAAGTGTGAGTGAGGGAAGAGTGTGTGTTAAGAACTAAATATGACGTCCGTTGCCCTTGAGACAATTCATAGTTTGTACTAGGATTTTTCCGATAATCTCTGCGTCATCCGCGTTCACGGCAATGTGTTGATGAAAGGCAGATGGCTTCTAAGTTGCTCCTGGTGTTTAAAGGCTGTATCCAGCCAGTCTTGCCACGAAGTAGAGACTTCATAATTATTAGTGAATTTAACGATGAATTCAACGAGCCAGGGAGAATGCATGAAGGCTTCAGTAATAATTGAATCCAGGCGGAAGTTACACGGAAGACTGATATCATACGCACGAAGCTGATTGACTGTTCTTTTCCTTCAACTTGTACGGCCGCCATATAGCACGCCAAGCTAGAATGCAAGTCGCAGAAACGACACCGTAAGGTGGTATCAGCCAACTCAAAACCCAGCTCCATCCAGCCTCCTTCTTAAGTCCGATTACGAATTCATCAATTTTAGCGTTGAGCTCCTCGATGCCTCCGAGATTGTCTATCCTATCATCGGCGTATCTAAGTTTGTCGTCGATAGGAATTTGGGAGTTGAGTCGCGAAGAGGCATCTTCTTGAGTGGAGTTGTCACGGAGCATCAGTCGCTGAAGCTGAATATCAGGAGGGCTGGATATAACAGTAAGGTGGTTTTTTTGGAGACACGGGAGAAAAGACGCGCCAATATACAAGCACGACCTTGTAAACCAACTTCCACAGCGGACCCTCTATGAGGAGAGGTACATCCATGACACATATTCTATGTCCCTTCAACCAGTATTTGACTACGCCCAAAAACATTTCCCGTCTGACTGCTGGATGGACAATGGCATTCAACTGCTTTCGTTTCTGCTCGTCGTTGAAAATGATAGAGCCTAGTGCTTTGCGGTCCAACTGGCCATCAGGAAGAAGGATACCGTCACCGAAAGTTTTAACAATCTTCGCTAAGCCTGAGGTGCCAGGTTCAACAACTTGGCGGGCAATAACATCGGCGTCTATCACAGGAACATGACGTTCCTTAAGGAGTTTAGAGACCGTAGACTTTCCAGTAGCGATACCGCCTGTAAGACCAATGACTAGTCGATGTTAGATGTCAGATTAAGCTGTTGCAAGGAATCAGAGTACCCAACATACGGAAAGTCGAGGAGAGACTAACAAAAAGACGGATGGTGGGAAAGCCAATTTCCTACTTCCACTTTTCATGCTCAGAAATGCTGGAGCTCGATTATCGCGGGCTTTGAGCACTGTCCCAGTCCCGCCAGAAACAAATGCCTTCTCTGACACTCTTTTCTTGCCAAAGACTGCGTTTCCGCTACGACCAGACCCAACGAAGACCGAAACATTGTACCGGGCACGGACTTGCGAAGAATTGTATCGATGGCAGGTTAGGAGAAGTCAATTATTCAAGGTGCTCTTTGGTGATCAAGTATCTTAGCGCAAAAATGTACATGGGCCAGAATTCGTATTTCATGATGGACCGCCTTATGCCAACGGAGATTTACATATGGGTGAGCGTAGACTTGCCTCACATACCCGACCCGTCTTGTCTCAACAATTGCGTAGGACATGCTTTAAACAAGATTCTCAAGGACATTATCAACCGGTTCGCGTTGTTGAGAGGAAGAAAGATACAGTACGATATATCTGCTCCATAACTTTCCTGAGGGTGAAAACATATCTCTGTCTAGTTATATCCCCGGTTGGGACTGTCATGGACTTCCTATTGAGAATAAGGCTCTGCAAGAGCTTGGAGTACGCGTCAATACTTTTCTAACTGTCTTTACTCTCTCAATTTGACTTAGGAAGACTCTTCTCATGTCCTTCCATCGACTATACGTACCGCTGCACATGCAGTAGCCATTCGAGAGATTGCATCACAGAAAGAGCAGTTTCGTCAATTCGGAATCATGGCCGATTGGGACGACGACGCGTCAACGTATCGCACATTGGATCACAGCTACGAAATGAGGCAATTGCGAATCTTTGAGCAGATGGTCAACAATGGTATGCTTAAACCTCCGTCAACAAGATTCAATGTTCTGACGAGGTTTCGTAGGTCTCATACACCGCCGATATCGCCCAGTACACTATTCACCATCCTCTCGTTCCGCTCTAGCAGAGGCTGAATTGGTGTACAAAGACAATCATGTGTCTCATTCTGTATATGTTACATTCCCTTTGGATCTTTCATCTGCTAAATCAGTGCTCAAAACCGCTAAGCTGTCTTTGTCCGAGCCAATTCAGCTTCTGGTCTGGACTACAACACCTTGGACTTTGACTGCAAACATGGTATGGACAATTAATCATCCGTACACAGTCATTGACTCGTGTATAAGGGTATAGCCGTTCATCCAGAGATGATTTACGCCCTGATTCGCCGAATAAACGATTCTTCTTTGACTATAGTCGCTCAAAGTCGACTGGAAGTTCTCAAAGACATTTTAGGACCCATCGAAACACTTGCGGAGCTGAAAGGTACGTACATAATATTTTCTACCCGGTCTATATTTGCTCAGCTTGACCATCTTCCAGGTGTGGATTTGATTGGTCTCTCCTACCACCCAATCTTTTCTTCTTTGTGTGATACCGAACCTCCTGCAATGCAAATCTTAGGGTCATCACACGTTACAACGGAGTCGGGTACGGGTCTAGTCCACTGTGCTCCTGCTCATGGAGACGAGGACTACAAGCTGTTCCGTTCATATGGTTTGATCTCCTCTGGGACACCCTCTGCTACAGACTCCTTAATTTGTCATGTCAGCGACGGTATGTTTTCAGAAAAGGTGACCGATGTCCTTGGACCCACTGGACAAACGCTCGTTGGGAAACCAGTGCTAGAAGAAGGCTCGCGTGCAGTCGTTGGACTCCTGGAACAAGCCGGAAAACTACTGGCTGTGAAGAGATACACCCACAAGTATCCCTATGATTGGAAAACGGATAAGCCTATCATCGTTACGTGCGTGATGCTTGAATTCTATCTGGCCTTCAGTAAATTGACCATGGATTACTGGTAGTGCAACGTCGCAGTGGTTTGCAAACCTTGATCGAATCAAAGGCGAGGCGTTGGCGGCTTTGAAGGATGTTAAGTTCTATCCAAACCAGTGTTAGTCATCGGATCTCAATGGAATCGGTTTCGTGACTGACACACACACCAGCGCGCAACCGGCTTGAGTCCTTCATCAAATCTCGTTCCGAATGGTGCATATCTAGACAACGTGTATGGGGCGTACCCATTCCGGCTCTTATCAACTCTAAAACAGGAAATGCCATCCTGAACCAGGAATCCCTACGACATATCATCGATGTGCTAGAAAAAAAGGGTGTCAAGCATTGGTGGGAGGGCCCGGTAGAGGACTTCCTTCCCCCTGAAGTGAAAGCGAACGATGCAGGGGAATGGCAAAAATCTACGGATACTATGGATGTATGGTTTGACAGTGGGACTTCATGGTCGATGTTGGACCCTCCTTCTCCATCCGAGGGTAAACCGTTCCGCGCGGAAGTATGTCTAGAAGGCTCTGATCAACACCGGGGCTGGTTTCAAAGCCAGCTTTTGACTGCGGTCGGGTCTGCTCCAGAGATGACTACAAATGTTTCCGAGGCAATTACGGGTCCCAACGAGAATTTTCCCAGCCCCTACGGCACCCTCATCACACATGGCATGGTCCTAGATGAAAAAGGCAAGAAAATGAGCAAATCTCTAGGGAATATTGTCAGTCCTATGACGATAATTCTGGGAGGAGGAGTGAGTTTTTCTATGTATATTAGGGAGATTTCTCTTACTCTATATGTCTTTCAGGGAAAGAAGATAAGAGACCCTGCTTATGGTGCTGATATTCTCCGGTTGTGGGCTGCCTCTGTGGAGTACAAGAACGACATGTCCATTGGCCGCACGTCGTTGAAACAAACTGCTCAATCCATGCGCAGAATTCGCAATTCCGCAAGGTTCATGTTGGGAAATATTGGAGACGGTAGGGCGATGGAAGGGCTTGAGAGGGTCGAGAGAAAGGACATGGGCTTAATGGAACGATATGTCATGCATGAGTTGTATGTGCTGGAGCAAACTGCAATAAAAGGGTACGAGGAATACGATTTCGCAAAAGGTGATCAACATGTTGTCTTAGTAATTACATTCTCTGTTGACAAATCTACTTCCAGTGACTTCCGCGCTTGTGAACTTTGCCAACATCACGCTTTCTTCGTTGTATTTTGATATCACCAAGGATTGCCTGTATGCCAACTCTTCCCAAAGCCTCGAGAGGAGAGCGGTAATCACGGTTCTGGAGAAGGTTTGGCTGCTAAGATCCACTTATTTCCATGTTCTCCATGCCAACTGACCTGTAGATTTTGAACACAACAACCTCGATTTTGGCACCAATCCTTCCTCATCTGGCCGAGGAAATACATGATCACCTTCAGCCTCATAACACTACGACGAAATCTTTCTTCGAGAAGGAATGGAAAACACTGGTGCGTCTTTGTTCCTTCCCTCTTCAAAATTCCACTTTACGTCGGTTGCTGTGTACTTAGGATCCCGAATGGGAAGACTATGCGGCAGCAAAGGATATGAGCTACCTTCTGAAAATCCGGAAGTCAGTTCTAGGTTTATTAGAGGAAGGAAGGGATGACCAGTACGTGTTGTTCCGTTTGCCTTCGTTTTCTCACTGATCATCGCTGGTAACACCATTGTATAGAGAGGTGAAAAGCTCTTTAGAGGCCGGTATAGATATCATTGTGCCCAGTGAA
Source organism: Lentinula boryana (assembly GCA_027886635.1). Classification (NCBI taxonomy): domain Eukaryota; kingdom Fungi; phylum Basidiomycota; class Agaricomycetes; order Agaricales; family Omphalotaceae; genus Lentinula; species Lentinula boryana. The sequence continues at coordinate 48,132 of MU790536.1, forward strand.
GACGAAGATCATCCTATTATCAAATTATTGAAACGAGAAGGTGATTGAATGTTCAGTCTTCAATGTCTAGTTCAATGGGCTTGAGAAATCATCTCCTTATAGAACCATTGCTCAAAACGCTTTTTATCACTTCCGATGTGTCACTAGACGACGGAGAGTTCTTCGTCAATGTACTCAAATACTTAGACTGGGTATACATAGATTCAGTGAAATTTGGAAAGGGTTTAGGTGTGTATGTCAATTGCTGAATTTCTAGGATAAACTCAAAATTACAGACCCGCTCCGAATATTTGTTCGGCCTGCTTTGTTCATGAAATGTCCACGGTGCTGGACTTTCACAAGACGCCGAGGCGAAGACACCTGTGCGAGATGTGCGGATGTATTGCGTTCGTTGTAAACTCTGTGGGGTTCACACTGATTTATGTATAACTGGTATATAATCCTCGGTATAATTTTTACTCTACGCAAACCCTAGAATGCCAGAGTACATATAAGAGTGAGTTCATCAGATCCTTTCTTTGTTTGCCTGCCTCATCTGTGATAAAAATGTTAGAACCATTCTTCTTTCTATCAGATTGGTGCGAATGCACCTGATACTACTTACAACCGAGCGATAAGGAATTTTCGGATTTCGGAGTGTATGAACCGACTTGGACCGGATGACATTCAATCTTCAAAGCTTCATTAACCTTAGTGACTCTTTTCAGGATAATCACTACCTTCAAAGATGTGGTTAGTACGCATATAAGAGGTGTATGACTGCGAGTGCGAACGACTCATCGGAAAATCTCAGGGTCCAGGTCGGACCGTCCAACTTGTTGAATGACGTCACGGAGATCCCGCAACTGATATAAGAGCCTCTGCTAGATTTGCTTTCTTCTGCATTTCCATATCTCACCGTCAATATCCTCGTTTATTCGCCATGCCTGAAGGAACAATGAAAGCGCTCTGGTATGACGCGGTGAGTATTGATGTATGCTATATCTTCGTGAACTGATAGTCTCGCTTTGAAAGCCTCACAAATTCTCGATCAAAGACGTCCCAATTCCTCAAGTCGGTGATGATGATGTCCTCTTGAAAGGTAATAAAATACATGGAACCAACTATGCCTTCATGCTCATCACCCAATATAGTCACTTGCTGTGGTATCTGCGGTACTGACGGACACATACACGAAGGTAGCTTCAAAGCTCTCTTCCTCCCTGGGCATGAGAGTAATTAGACGCGTTTATGAATCAGGCGAATTCATTTCAAAATTCCCACTGATACCCGGGCATGAAGCAATTGGTACTGTCGTTGAGATGGGCAAGAACGTGAAAGGGTTCGAAAAAGGTGATCGTTGTGTGGCTGATGTTGGAATTACTGTAGGTGGCCCCAGTCGAATCAACAACCTTGATCATTCACGTATAATTAGTGCGGGAACTGCTTCTACTGCCGACGTGGCCAAGAGCTGCTGTGCGAAAGCTTCAACGCCCGAGGTGTAACCCAGGACGGCGGTTTTGCTGACTACATTGTATAGTAAGTGTTCTCTCACGTTACATTGAAAACTGGAAGAAATTCTTATTCGGTATCACACCACAGTCAACAAAAGAAGCTGTACAAGATTAAGAACCTAAGTGATGAAGAGGCCACACTTCTTGAACCTGCCGCATGTGCTATTCACGGCCTCGACAAGCTTAACCCTCAAGTTGGAATTGAGGTTCTGCTGCTTGGTGCCGGACCAACTGGTCTCATCCTTGCACAGCTCCTTAAGCTCAACGGCGCCTCGCGAGTGGTCATTGCTGCCAATAAGGGTATCAAGATGGACATTGCTAAAGATCTCGAGGCTGCGGACGAGTATATCGAGCTCGACAGGCAGCAACCCGAGGCGCAATGGCAAAAGCTTAAGGAAGACAATCCTTATGGCTTCGACGTTGTCGTGGAGGCAACAGGTGTCGAGAAGCTAGCAAATGAGAGTATCAACTATGTGAGGAGAGGAGGAACATTGATGATCTATGGTGTATACGAAAATAAGGCCTTAGTACACTGGCCTCCTAGCAAGATCTTTGGTGATGAAATCAAGGTCTATACACTTACCGTTTCCCATTCACGACTTTGCTGATTGAGACTCCTTATTCTAGATCATCGGCTCCTTCTCACAGACATACTGTTTCCCTCGTGCCATTGCCTACCTGGATAGCGGCAAGGTCAAGGTGAAGGGTATGGTCACCGACGTCTTCAAATTAGAAGACTATCAGGCGGCGTTAGACAAGATGAACAGCCGAAAAGCGTTGAAAATTGCTATTAAGCCTTGAGTGTTAGAGCCAGAAGATTAATGAATTTTACACTAGCTCGAAGAATTTGCATGTCTCTAGTGTATTCTAGCGCCATACTATTCATTGTAGTAAAAGGAACAATGTACTCTTAGACTGACTGTATCACCAAGTGATCCTTCACGCGCATCATATGGAAGCGTTTAAAGCAGTGCACACATTATTGAGCAAGAAGTATTTGTTTAAAATAGTCATACAGATTCTCCAGCCTCCTTCCCTAACTCAGCTTCATTCTCCATAGGAGCGGCACCATTACCTGTCCTCTCACTACTGCTGTTTGAATTAGTCGTCAGAACCCACTCTCGTAATTTCGCAAGCTCGTCAGGCGTCTTGAAAGCCGTCGAGAGTGTGAACTTTGCGTCGAGGGCCTGATGCAGTTCATTTACACGAGATGACTTGATCTTTTTGAGGAAACTCGATATTTCCAGTGCAGTCTGTGATAAAATGATGAGCCTCGAGCTCGGGCAACGGGGATACACGACTTGACCTTAACGTCCAGCTGAACTTCATCGCGGAGCGTAGTGAATATAAGATCCTCGACTTCTTGTAACGGAGCGCCCAACACGCGCGAGGTTTGAGCTGCGGCCAAGATCGTTTGGGCCGACGTTGGATGATTTTGCAGGAATTGCGAATTATAGGTCTCTAATGAAACATCCTCTGAAAGTATTTTGCCCAGTGTCTCAATGAAGATTGGCCCAACTGGAGGTGGTATAGGTTCAGGCAAAATAGAAACTGTATCGGACATGTGTTCAGATACTCGAACGGACACAGAGATTAGGAAAATATCACCACTAACCAAAATGCCTGGCATGTACAATACGTACATGCAAGTCAGGATACTCTGAATCTAAGGCGCGCGCACGGGCCAGGGCTTGGGCAGCTTGTAAATACTTCCCTGTGTACACAGTGAGATTGCGCTGAACGGAATGGAGAAATAAAACTAACTTCTGCGAATAGCAACATCATATATTGCTATCAAAACCTCGATATTATTTTGAGCAAGCGTTGTCAACGGTTGAAGCAACTTCCACGCCAGCTCTAGCGGTTCTGGTGTAGACAAAAGCTTCATCCCGTCTGGATCATCATCTTTGTAGGGAACATCAAGCCCTTTGTCTTCGTTGGTGGAGGTGGTCGGGGCTGCGGCTGCGGCTACAAACGACGAGCTAAATCAGGACGACGGACACGCTGTGGTCAGTTTGGCGTACCTTTCTTTGCAGCATCTTCCTTTTCCTTCTGAGCCTTTTTGGCCTTTTTCTTGGCCTTTTTCTCTGCATCTGTAGCGTCACCTAAAGAAGGTTCAGTAAGCATCAACTTCCACACTTCAACTTCATTCTTACCGTCGACATTACCGGAGGCAAGCTTAGGGTCGTCGAAGATATCAACATATATCTATTTGAAATATTCAAAATATGTAGACCTAAAGTTTATGTTGCCACTCACTCGGGACGCAGCTAAAGCAGCTTTGATGTAGCTAGGATGGGACCGAAGATGATCCTCCCAGTCCAGCACACTGTATAAAAATGAACGAAGATATGAGCATGGGTTAGTGCACAAGAGGAACTACTCACTTGAGATATATGTTGACGGTGAACTTGCGCAAAGAATAACCGTGGAAATCATACTGGTCGTCTTCATAGTCATCAAAGACCTATCAACAGAGATGAGTAGATGACTCTTTTGTGCGCAAATAGTGCTGGCCACTTCACTCTTTGAACAGCAGCATATTTCTTCAGCGCAAGATTCAACCTTCCTGCTCGTCGGTGTGCATCACCTTCTTCCAAAAGATAAAATAGCGACTGCATTTCCTCTAGATCAGCTCCTGGACTTGAAGCATCTTTCTAGACCATGAATCAGAAGGAAAGATTATTATGAATTGATGTATCCATGGCACATACCTTGGTGAAAAGCCCCAACAACGCACTAGCCTCATCTATCAATCCTGCTCTCATTCTATACTTTGCACTTTTGGTATTCAGAAACCTATCTTGCCCATCCAAAAGTCTCGCATCCTCCATCGCGCGCGAGGCGCCATGAAAGTCCCCGGCGCGTTTGAGAGTCCGGGCTCTGCAAGTGTACAGTTCCGGTAAAGTAGGCGTATGAGCAAGAGCTAGGTCTAGAAGTTCCAATGCCTTCGCGTATTGCGATAGGTAGGAGTAATGTTGTGCAAGGAAGTATAGAGACCAGAGGTACGTCGTCGGTTCCGTAGACACCGATGACGACGCGACGGATGTATCGGGAGAGGTATCTTTGCGTATTGACTCTGCGATGTCCTCGAAAGATTTCAATTTGGCAGGATCGGTATACAATGATTTGACGTCGACGAAGAGTGAGGGTATGCCTTTCTTCAGAGCGGAAAGGACATAAGGTTCAGCTAACGCTTGAAATTCCTCGCCGGATGCTAGCGAGAGGGATAACCGGCGAGGAACGTTAGCCTTGGGAAATTGCGTGGAGAATTCGCGAAGGATAGCGAGTGCTTCAGCCGGATTTTCATCTGATGTGTTCGGTAAAGAAATATGCATAACGTTGACAATTGCCACACACCTATATTGAGGCCCTGGTTTGACATATAACCCTTGTAATAATCGTAGCACTCTGGGTTATGCTCAACCAGTACCTTCCATGCATGTTCCGCTTCGTCAGATTTGAGTTTTGATAATAGTCGTGCTAAAGAACTAAGTCAAAAGAGTTGCGATGCCAAAAATACTAACTCACCTCGGACTTCCATGATAGCGGTTTTATCTACGATTGCACGATCCTTAGCACTGACATCCAGTAGTGCGAGGGCTTCAGAGTGCTGTTCTAGTTCCTCCAAGACCCGGACGTGATAGAGCAGCATCTCAGAGTGTTCTACATCGTAGTGGGGAACATTCTAGGAATCCGTCAATCAGAATGGATATGCTGTCTAACCTTCAACAAACCTTGAGTGTTTTTTCGTATTCAACTAGCACTTTCTTCGCTTCAGCAAGATTACCGCTCAGGTGGTATGCAACAGCCAACGCGATCCAGTTTTGCCGTGCGGTAGGACGCAATCTGAGGAGCATGTACCTCGTCTCAACAAGACCATCATAGAGCCTCAATTGTGTTTGTAGTTGAGCGACGTCCCGCAGAAGGTTCATATTTTCCTGGCCAATCTGTCAAGCACGATTCAGAGAATGTGTGTTGCACGTCACGTACTTTATCGAATCTTAATGCCTGTGTGTAGGACTTGAGAGCGTCTTCGTACTTCTTTTCGCCTTTCTGTATAAGCCCAAAAACGTGCCAGACGATGTGCGAAGCGAGATCCATCCTGATGCCCTTTCTGACTAGCTCTATCCCTTCCTCCCGCCTACCCATATGCACCAAAACGAGTCCTTTCATGCATAGCGTTTCTGTGCAAAGATGAAGAAAAGGTTTGCATGAGTTGAGAGACAGTGACTCACCACCATGCTCGGGGTATTTCTTTAGAATCTGGTCCGCAGTCTTCAGGCCTTTCTTGAGTTGTTTTGTTTCATACAGTGACAATAGCTCCTTGAATAGGGAAGACTCTTTGGGAGGCAGAAACCTGTTTGGAGTTGTACCTCGTTTGGACATACCGAACGTCGAGTAGTAAAGAAGTAAAGTATGAATAACGCGTGCGCGCTGAAGTTACATAGATCATGATGAAGCTCAGAAAAGATCAAAATTCATCTGACGATACGTTTCTACCAACGCATTCTAACGATATATACGCCAAGAGCAATGTTAGCATTTTTTCACAATCATCGAGCTTGCTAAATTCATCCGTATTTTGGCATATAGAGACGACATGAGGCATGAGCAAAGGTACAGTGATTGCATCGCGAGAGCATGATGTACATAGAAACACGAAGAACAGACAATTACTGAGGAAAGTAAGTCCGAGCCGGTTAACGAGTGAACTGAGGATAAAGAAGAACCACCTACGAAAGTAAGTGCTGCCCCCTTAGTCTTCTTCTCACCACCAAGTTCGAAGCTGAAATGACCGGATGAGACTTTGAGTTGAGAAACTCTTAGAGAGAATACGCACTGCTTGCATCTCTTCAATGTCATCTGTGCCTTGTACTTACAGACTGTACATTCTAGACGGAGGACAACTTTCTTCGTTGTTTTGGCCTACAAAAACATTGTCAGAATTCACAGTATCAAGAACAGACCGAAGGACACACTTTTTTGTGGAAGACCGGCTTCGTCTGTCCTCCATAACCGCTCTGCTTACGGTCGTAACGTCTCTTCCCTTGTGCAAACAACGAATCCTTGCCCTTCTTGTACTGTGTAACTTTATGGGGCCTATATTGAATGGATGAGTGACTCGAGATGCAAGTGGGTATACTCTAGAAAACGCACGTATGTTTTTGGCATGTCTTGCCCTTGCAGTCTTAACGGACAAATCCAAAATCATTTCCATGTCACGATCTTATCTAGAAGATTACTTACAAGTTCGGCGGGTCCTGGCGAGGGAGAGAGAGATTGTAAGTGATCATGGCTTCGCTACACTATTCAAGAAGATGTACGAACTTGGGGACGTTGACCATTCTTGAGGTTACGGTGCTCTGTTTGCGGAAGGGAAATCCAGTACAGGATGTGCGTGACCTCCCTCGTGACTCAGCCTCCTAAAGAGCTATACAGTTTCTCACGAATTGGCGATCGGATCGATAAGATAAACGGTGATTCTCGGTATCATTCACCGACTTTCAAATTTAAATAGTGCGGTTGCATGACCACTTGCATCCCTGGAGGTCAAGTCATTTACTAGTACTCCAACATATTTACTATTTTCTGCATACTAGGATTGTGCCAACCCCATTGTGGAACAGCATCTATTGAACCGCCAAGGTACTAAGACTCAGACAGAATGTCTCCAAATCAGAAGGCATTTATGTATTTCCGGTGCTACTCAAGACAGCGGACATGACGGCTTTTCAACAGGAGAAGCTTTGTCGCCATAGTCCACCGTATGCGTCGTCCACTCGAAGCGGTCAATTTCCATACAGTTCAAAACCAGAACAGTTAATGACATATGGTCGTACGCTCAGTACAAGAGGAGCCGAACGAAGAAGTTATCCGAGATTCTGAGACCTCGCATCGGACCTCAACAAAACATGAACAATAAGATAAAGAGTTCGGTTCCGCCAGGAAAGGGTTAATCACAAAGAGAAGAGCTTTTCTTTTAGCGGTACAACCTCATACAATGCATCTGAGTTCGCCGAATTGTACTCAAGGATTGCCCAAGACAGAAAGCTTCAGATGCTTCAAGTTAAAGCTTTTCGTCGTTTGCAATATGGGGACTCAACAAACATCAAGTGTTAGATGAAACTGCCGACTGCATTGTATCTAGGTCATTGTTCTAACCCCTTTCGAGATTGTATTGTTGGCCGATAAGCAAGGCCATCGATACGGCCGCAATTTGGATAGCATGGTGATAAGTCAGTGCACTCATACGCTGGACAGCTTGTACAGTACCTCGTAGTACCCGGTTTTTGGCCAATTCGGTAAAAGTTTTAGGGTAAAAATTCAGAGAATGTTACAAAATATTTTTACATCATCCTAAAATGACTATTTCAAGGGTAAAACTTTCGTCCCTGACGATAAACAGTAAAATGGATAAATGTTCGAACTAGAGGTCGTACCACCTCCTTGGATTAAATTGCCCTTCAACTGGCACCATATACCACAGGTCTTGTCAACGAGCGGCCGCAGACGTCTTTAATACCACTTCGTAAGCTGAACGTTCCTTTTACTCTTCAGGCCACAATTACTGACCACTACAGTTATCCTATAGCACTTTAATTGGCGTCTAGAGTGCTCAGCGTAAAATTCTCATCATGCGCGCTGTCCTCAAGCCCTTCGTGATTCACGCCGCCTACTCTCCCATTGAAACTATTGTCTTCTTCTCCATAGTCGGAACTTTGGCCTACTTCCATATCCTCTCTGCTATTAAACACTCCGCTTTCTTCGCCCCCTCGTATCCTTCGATTTTACGACCTTCACATGCTCTTTTACGTGGTGACGAATGGGTCAGTGTCCGAGAGACCTTCTGGCACCATGCGAAAGCCAAATACTCTCCCGATGCCTCCATTCTTCCTCTGGAACTCTTCCCAGTTGAATATTCATTAGATACTGTTCACAGTAACGCAGAGGTATGTATCAGATCAGTTTCACGCGTAAAAGAGGCTCACGCTCCCAATAGGCTACCCCCGACTGGCTGAATTTCTTCACGAACGCAGAGTTGACGGATTCGGTACTTAATTTCACAAAAGGAATACCGACTTCAATATCGGGATTCGCATACGACAAAGCCTGTTTTAGACCCATTAGTGGCGCAGCTCTTGATCTCGAAGCGCCTTGCTTCACCGACGAGTTGATTATTTCTCGCATTATCTATCAAACTCTGGCGCTCGCTCCCGACGTCAAAGAAGACTTCACGACTGCCTTCAACCGTTTGATCAAGTCTACTAATTTCTCTGGAAATGTAGCACTCGAGGTAGAAGCAAAGCAGGCAGAGTCTATTGGTGACATGAAGAGCAGCAAATGGGTAGCATATGCTGCGACTGCTCTTGTCGTACGATTCTGGGATTTAGCCAAGGTATGTCATATTTTCATTTCGCTCCATGGCTTATTCAATACTAATTTACCATAAACAGAAAGCAGACTCTCTCGACATTGTCCTGATCCTCGCAGGCTACGTCCTCATGCACACGACTTTCCTTTTGTTGTTCTATCGTTCTCGCCGACTCGGGTCAAACTTCTGGCTTCCCTCCGCCATTTTTACTTCTTCCGTGTTCGCACTTCTCTTGTCCCTTCCAATCGCAATGTGGTTTCATATTCCCATGGACCCGGTTGCGCTCACGGAAGCCCTTCCGTTCCTCGTTTGCACGGTCGGGTTCGACAAGCCTCTTCGCCTCGCCCGAGTTGTGTTCAGCCATCCTCACTTGCAAAGCCCTGTCGGTGGCTCTAGTTCGAACGGGCAATTGAAGCCAGCTGGAGAGATTGTGCTCGAGTCGCTGAGCAGCGTCTATACTCCTATATTCCGTGACTATGTTCTGGAAATTGCTGTCCTGGTTATCGGCGCTTACAGCAAAGTCCACGGTCTGAGGGAAGTGTGCGCGTTGGCCGCTCTGGTCCTTGGTATGGACTGCTTGCTACTGTGCACGTTCTTGTCTTCAATCCTCTGTATTATGATTGAGGTAAGATAGTTGTTGTCACGGGGTCGTTCTACCCTACTGACCGTGTTTTCTTTTTCCTTCTTAGGTCCGTCGTATTCAATCCATCCGGGCCATCTCGAAATCTAGAGTTGCCTCTGTTGCTACTTCACCCACTAGCTCACCAAAGCTCCTTCCTGTGAATCCAAGTCTAGGTAGGAAGATCTCCTCCTTGGTTCTTGGCGAAAAGGGATCCAGCCTCCCTGCAACTCGAGGAAAGAAGCAGGACAAACCCGAAAATCCTGTCGCTCGTCTCAAACTTCTTCTGGTTAGTTTCACCTTTACCTGGTTCGACGCTCTTAACTTATCAAGTCTGCTTCTAGATCACAACCTTCCTCGCGCTGCACATCCTCAACTTTATCACGCCCTTGACACCTCAACGACATCTCTCTCCACAGTCAGTTAACTCTTTCCGCAAGGCAGACATCTCAACTCCTGCCATTCAACACGTCCTGGGATCGCTCGCTGCTACTGAGCACATCGATGCCGAGGTCACCGACGGTAGCGACGCAACCGATCACGGTCTTTTGGTAAAGGTTAACCCTCCCATTCATGTCCGGGTCATTCCCTTGGACTCCACCATTGGCGCTTCCGCCAATTCCTATACGCCTGTTTCGGGTACCTCTCGTTCCACCTCGGAAATCGTTGAAAGCTTCATGTCAAGTTGGTCTCGCTTGGTAGGAGATCCTGTATTATCTAAATGGATCGTGATGGTGCTTGCTGTCTCCATCAGCTTGAATGGTTACTTGCTCAAAGGAATCGCGGCTGGTCTTGGTGGAAAAGGATCTATGGCGAAATTGGGTGGTGTTCGCTTTGGTGGGGAAGCCACTGCTGACGCCGCAGCTCCCGCCGTTGTTCTACAACCTGTCTCGCCTGTGGCACCCATAATGCCTCCGATTCTCGCACCCGCACCTCCACCTCGTCGTCCGACAACGTTCACGCTCGACGAAGTCGACCGCAGACTTCAGGCACGTCGTCTCACTGTGAGCTCCTCTCCAGGTGCTTCCTCTTCAAACTCTTCTGATAGCGAGGATCACGATGAGGTTGTCCGTTCGCTTGAGGAATGTATTGAGATCTTTGAGAATGGTCCACGACCAGTTAGTGTCGCCTTGTCGCTGTTGAATGATGAGGAGGTCATTCTTCTAGCTCGGAACGGAAAGATTGCCGCTTATGCGCTCGAGAAAGTACTAGGGAACACCGAGTACGAAAGAGCTGTACGAATTCGTCGTGCTTTGATTTGTAAGTTTCATTCTCTGCTTCCCTTTCCAGTTTCTGACCCTGTTGAATCATTTAGCTCGCGCGTCGTCGACACAGACTCTCGAGTACTCAGACGTACCTCTGCGTCATTACGATTACTCTCGTGTCATGGGTGCTTGCTGCGAGAATGTTGTTGGATATATTCCTCTACCCCTTGGTATTGCTGGTCCTCTCAAGGTTGATGGCCATCTTTTCCCTATTCCCATGGCTACAGCTGAAGGAACTCTTGTTGCATCTACCTCTCGTGGATGTAAGGCCCTGAATGCTGGTGGAGGAGTGACGACTGTCCTGACTCAGGATGCAATGACGCGAGGACCTGCTATCGACTTTCCATCAATTGTTCAGGCTGCGAAGTGCAGGGCTTGGATTGATTCTGAGGAGGGTTACAGCATCATCAAGGAAGCCTTCGAGTCTACGTCGCGCTTTGCGAAACTGCGTAGCCTCAAATGTGCAATGGCTGGCCGTACTCTTTTTGTGCGATTTGCGACTGCTACTGGAGACGCCATGGGAATGAACATGATTTCTAAGGGCACTGAGAAGGCTTTAGAAGTCATGCAGAAACATTTCCCTGACATGATCACACTCGCGCTATCTGGAAACTACTGTACAGACAAGAAACCAGCGGCGATCAATTGGATAGAGGGTCGGGGGAAGAGTGTCGTTGCCGAGGCGGTTATACCAGGAAAGGTCGTCAAAAGCGTTTTGAAGACTACAGTCGAGGCTTTATGCAATCTCAACACGAAAAAGAACTTGATTGGTAGTGCGATGGCCGGATCTATTGGTGGTTTTAACGCTCATGCTGCAAATATCTTAACCGCTGTATTCCTTGCGACCGGTCAGGATCCTGCGCAGAATGTCGAAAGCTCCAATTGCATGACGCTTATGGAACCGTAAGTTTTCTGTTCGGTATCGCTTTCTCTAAGTACTGAGTTTTTCCATAGAACGAACAACGGCGAAGATCTTTTGATGACTGTTTCAATGCCTTCTATCGAGGTTGGTACTGTTGGCGGTGGAACCGTCCTTGCTCCCCAACAGGCCATCCTCGAAATGCTCGGTTTCAAAGGTGCTCACCCGACACACCCTGGTCAGAATGCCCAATCACTCGCGCGCTTGATTGCTGCTGCTGTTATGGCTGGAGAACTTTCGTTGATGAGCGCTCTTGCCGCAGGTCATCTTGTCCGCGCTCACTTGGTGCACAATCGCTCTCAGCTGAATACTCCGGTCACTTCGACGCCTGTCACGCCTGGTGGTCCTCTTGGAACCGAAACCGGTGGTATCCTCGGAGTCAAGAAGGAACTAGGTATGAGCGCTCTTACACCGTCAGCGTCAAATGGGTCATTACCCCCTTATTCATTAGAGAAACCTTGAACGATGTAGACACAGGCCTCGTATAGTACTCTTCTACGTATCTTAATCTTGTAATTTCAACTGTATCTATTAACGAATTTATTCTACACTTATGCAGGTCCACACTTGCGAAGATGAAAACGAATGATTCTGAAATGACAAGGATCATCTGTGTCCCAGAATTCTCATCAAATTTACGATCCTTTTCCTGTGCCTCCAGTCCCCACACTACCGAGCCCACTGTTGTCTTTGGTTTTGGCTTCTCGGTCCCTTGACTTTCCTCCTGCTCCACCTCCGCTTGCCTTTGCAGTCGATGTTTTTGTTTGCCTGAAACATAAAAACTCAATCCCCGTTGCTCTCCTCGTGTCCGCAAGGGTCTTCTTCACACCATCCAAATGATTCTGCAAATTCTCGTCACCCGGCCGACGTGCATAGGCTTGGGATATTTTGTTATATAAATCTGATAGTGTTTTTGCCGCTGTAGGTGTCACATATTTGCCCAATGTTTGGTGCATGAATTCAATTTCAAGAGTTGCCTAGAGAAAGAGAACGTAAGTAGATAAGAATTGGAGAGAAAATGAGTTGTACCCTCAACATTCCACCCATACCAAACCTTTTTACCTGCTTAAAACATCTCAATGCTTCTTCTGCTAGTGCTTCCGCAAGGTAATTCAGCGTCCGCTCAAGTACAACTGCCGCGACGCTCGTGATCTGCGCATGGACACAAACGAGGTACATCAGAGTTTCGTACATGTACGGGCGTATTTCTGAGTGCACGAAACAATTGTCATTATTGCTTTGAGTGCCATGGCATGGGAGTACTTACCCGTAGGTTGAGGAGTCTCATACCAGTCCATACTCTCATCGAGAATTCCCCCTCGCACCAGGCTGGTGACTACAGCTGCGCGAGGTTTTGAATACCCTTCAAACATGGTTTGATCCAAGTCCGCAATAATTGTCATCAAAGTCTGCATTTCAAAGAGCCAGTCAAAGTCAACCAGTTCAAGGAGGACGAGACATGAATACCTGTCTCTCATCTCCGATGGTAATTCCAAACGCATTCTCCAGTTGCGTCATCATACTGGGGAAAATTGCCTTGGAGATATGGCTGAGGTTTGAAACCACCAGCAATAGGCGACTGTCCTATTGAAGCATCCTGAGCATATCCAATAATCATGTGCAATTGAATGTGTTACCCTATCGCTGAGGTCCAAGAGCTCCAATGTGTTCGTCGCAGTTGACGCCAAGGCAGTTGCAACAGGCACTACTCCCTTCACATTTGCCGCCATCTCCCTTTCATCTTCCACAAGCTTCACAAAACCCTCCAAGAAGCCATACAGTACATCCATAAAGGCTTTGGTAATCTTCGACACGAATGCTGTGGGAATAGGATTCTGCTTGATTCCCTTGCTGATCAGGGAAGAGGAATCAACACCGCCAGCGATTCGGTAAGCTGCGGTGGTAATGTGCCGTTGGAAGAGCTCCATCTGGGTGAGATAGTGTGTCGCAGATGCATCGGACGGACTTGATACCCATGCTTCGAGATGATGGAAATTGCTTGCATCTAAAGGTATCGATTAGATTTACAGTAAGCAAACGAATGAGAAGAATGAATTGCCTCTCAACCAAGCAGCGACGAGCACATCCTCGAATCTCCACTTTGTGCTATCCAACAATCCTTTAAGGCTCGTAGAAACATCAGCGGAAATCTCCATCGCATTAAGTTCATTCACACAGTCCTGGATTTCACCAAGGATTTTCAAGAGATAGTATGCCGTCGAAAATGAGGTTGAATTCGAGGGTAGCAGTGTCGGAGAAGTGTCTTTGGGGGAAGGAACGCTCGGGGATGACATTACGGCCATATCGGATAAATTGAAGAATTGGGATAGGAAAGAAATGTACAGTTTGACGACATCTAAAGCCATAGTGCGACATTGAGAGGGACTACGGCGGCTACTTGATGACGATGTTGTGGGTGTCTACAGGTTGATACACAGTCAATGAGGATTGCATCAAAATCGATGCGGCGAAGCTGAACCTTCTTAAACTTTCCGTCAATAAATCCACTCGATATCTTCCAAAAGTTCGGCAGGTTCCCCATCATCGCCTCGCCAACATTCTTGACAAGCTCCAGAATGGCTTGCCACACAGGCTCACCAGTAGACTTTGCTATAATCCAGATTGATAATAAATCACTAGATGCAAGGTCTCTACGCACCTATAACTGCATCTGGCTGTTTAGCCTCCAACGCAGAGATACTCTGTTGCAACTGAGTAGCCAACGAGTCCGTGATCGAGTCACCGGCGTTGTGATGAGTACTTTTCTCTGATGCGGTTGTCACAGCAGCTGTAGATATTCGGAACGTTTTGTTCATCTGCTCCAAAATGTATTTGTGTTGACTGTCGAAATATGTCCATGCAGGGTCTTCAGTGAATGGTAGTTCAATGAGCAGCCTGAAAACGGACGATTCGTCGAATCTTGCGAGTGAATTATACTCATACTCACTCGAGGGTCTTCTCTTGCTCTTCTACACTCCTTCCTGATTCTCTTAATTTCCCTAACAGTACATTCCGCATTTCACCCATAGCTTTCTCAACGTTACCCCACACTTTGTCTAAGATACGCTTTTGTTGTTGCTGTTCCGCCGATGTAGGACCAGTTGGGCGACTTCCTCCAGTTCCACCTCCTTTGTCATCTTTATCTTTGTCTTTCGATGCACTGATAGGCAGAAGTTGCCCCGGGCGAGTATCGAGAAGGAGTTTGCCTTTCTTGTAATCGCGCATTGCAACTTCGTACCGACCCTAGTAAATGGCATGAGATTCCAGTCCAATTCAAGGGATAAACTTGACGCACAGCTTCTATGCTTTCAATGATAAAACTAGGCAAATTAAAGAAGAACTTGCTCCTTTCGAAGATACCAAGCGTTGTGCGAAGTTTGTCAGCTTTGGAGGCATTTTCTAGAACCGGAAGGAAGACTTGATTGGCTTTCACTGCTGCCTCTGTGGATCATGAAAGCATCTCAGAGCAGGTATGTAATAAGCAATGCTAACACAGACGCTTTAACTCGTCCCGTAAGGGTTTTGACGCGTATTCCGTGGAAGGTTCAAGTAGGCCTTCCTTCATTTCAGCATAGAGGGCTGTGGAAGGATGAATATCATCTGGTGTCTTATGGCATAGATTCGACACATTAGCACACTTACCATCCGTACTCGCCTTGACGGCCACAAAACGGTCGAAGTTGTCTTCAACGAGAATTCGAATGGCTTCTGAGCGGGCATCTATAGATGACTGTAGATGAACTGTGCCGGAAGCAAGGTCCTGATATGTGGCGTTGGGATGAACAAGAGACAGAAAGGCTTTGGGATCAAAGGATTTGGAAGTGATTAGGACAGAAGCCTCTACAAGACGGATTGGTTATCATCCTTGCACACTGTAGCGCATTCCCTGATGACTTACTTGATTCCATGTCCATTTCTCTTAGGCTATGCAAGTGCTGAGTACTAGGCAATTTCGGAGAAAGGACAAACGCACTTGACATCCGAACCAATACCTAAAGGATCGCCTTCCATTTCATTAGTGCTGGATAGCAGCGCGCCAGCGATGGAGTCTTCCAGGTCATGATCAATATTCTCCCATTGCCTACGCAAGGTTCAGTTGAAGATATCTCCTTCATGGACATACATACATGGGAGTCAATGAAGAGATTTTGTACGCTTTTAGAAGTGTCGCTTCATCGGCATCGAAGTTAAGCTTGGGCATCTCACAGGTAAGAAAGAGACGAAATTGCGTGGCAGAAAGTAGAAGCTACGAGCTGATTATATACATTCAGCTGAGTGCAATGCAGTTGCTAGTTGAAGAATGACACAGGAACGGCGTCTATCTCAGACTTACGAGCGTTACATGTAAACACTCTTTGATATTCGGTGACGGAGATGGGATATTAGAATACTCAAATGTAATTGACAGTAAGATATTGTTAACTGCTCCCCCGGACAAATGAAGAGGGAAGCCATGCGTAGGTCATCATGCGAATAGATCGACTAGAATGGTAACTATACCTAGAACTAGATGCGCATCCATAGATCAAACCTAGTCAGTCTTGACACGACAGAAAGAAAGAGAGAACAAACCAATCTCAATGGCGATTAGAGCAATCACAATCTGCTCAAGTCGTTCAGCATGCTTGCTAGAAACGGATTCCTTCAGGAGTTGCAGCATATCTTGTAAGACCTGTGGAAACTCCGGATGAGCACAACGTCCAGAAACAAAAAATCTGGGCATTACTTCTACCCGTGTATTGAGAAGATTGATTCGTTGAGGAATTTCTAAATAACTTCGAGCCGCATCATACAGAGGCTGAAGGTCTGGAAAGCTCTAATAGTCCACCCAAAGCCAGCTATCAGCATCCAAAGTAGCTGAACATGCGCAAAACTCACCCAGAATACTTCCTGCGATGACAACCGGTGAGTAATCAAATCAAGAAACATGGGAATTATGCTCACAGGTGAGTCGAGGACGGAACCAACGGAATTGATGTTCGTTCTCAAGAGGAAAAGCTGGCCAATCTGTTGCATGATCTCTTTCCACACAAGGTCGTCATTGACGAAACCTTTGCGTTGAAATATGAGAACATACCATTATGTGGCATCCCTATTTTCCCTGTCTCGCTGATTAATTCTGGTATATCTTTGGTCTCCTCAATGGTGTTGGATATCAGCTTCTCAAACTAAAAACGTAAAATGAAATTCTAAAAGTCAGACAAACGAATGGAAGCTGACAAGTGATATCTTGACTGATTGCGATAACGCATGGGACAACGATAATTTAGTCCTATGAAAAGATTGAGTCTATCATCACGTTGAAAGAGTCGAACATACATGTAACCAGAGCCTTTCCGTAATGTAATAACATCATTGTATATTCTACGCCAGAGCTTCAGAGCAGGAAATGCAGACACAGGTAAAAAGTGTAGACCTACCGGCTGTAGTTGGCATAGTAGTAGTTAAGGTCTTCCATTTCAACATCTTCTGGTGCTACATACAGCAAAACAGTTGGAGAGTAAAAAACGACGGAAGTGGCAAACGACAAACATAGTTTTTCCACTTCGAATCGTTTTCTATTGTCGAAGGTAAATTGAGTGAACAACTGAATGACATGAAGGATGCTCACAGAGAAGACAGAAGACGCTTTTCCTGCGCTTCAGACATGCCCCATATTACTACTGTGCCATATTCAAACACAAATATCTCTGCTTCACTTGGGGAAGTTCCAAATTTGTTCTTTTTCTTAAGGGTCCGAAGTTCGTCTCCTTCTTCCACCATGCGCAGTTCCTCTACCCCAAGAAGGTCACCCACTCTGCTGGATTGCGCTATTGTATCTGCGTTGACAGATGCCGAAATTTGATATGCATATGGTGAATAAATTACTTCGTCTATGAGTTTTGGGTTAGTGTGATATGCGGTTTCGCGCGCTCGAAGAAATTTCATAACGTCGTCCATCCGGAAAGATCTATGCAGTATCGAATTTGAGTTCTGGGCATCAAGAGAGTAGCAACGCACGTCGCAGTTGCATAAGCAGTCACCCTTGGTAATGATTTCGCTTTCTTTTTAGTCAGCCTTAGTGCGTCTCTGCGAGCTTTTCCATCTGGGATGAGAGCTATTTGATTGTATACCTATCATGAAGACGATGTTACCAAGAATGAACACGGGGAAGGTAGAAATCGAGAAAACGGACATGAAACCAACCTCAACATCTTCCACTTCGTCAGTGGCTGAATCATCATCAATATCCCCTTCGTCACTGTCACCAGTAGTGCCTGTTGTATATGTACTTTCATCCAAGGTTTCAGCACCGTCTACGCGCTTGCCTCTGTTCCTGCTGGCATCGACGGAGGCGGGCTCAGGTTGCTCAGGTAAAACTTTGAGTTTACCTGTACATGAATTGTCAATCTGGATTAAATCAATGAAGTGAAGTATGTATTCATACCAGCGACCTTAGTGGACCTATTTGCGCCTCGAACCTTGGGTTCAGAAGTCATGATGGGGGAACGCCTTGACGAACCGTGACCGTGACGTCATTCTGGGTTTCAATGTTACTCGGAACTTTTGGTTCCAGAAACCGAAAACAGGGGCTGTCGTGTATCACTGCTCGACGCAAAAATTCTTCAACAGATTTTCTGATATGTTTGGATTCTATGTAGCAGTCATGAACCTTTCTATTCCTCCGTGCCGATTGCTAAACACAATGCAACCATCACCTACTCGACATTCACGGGGCTTCATTTTGTCGCGATTAACATGGAGCATTGAGGTCCAGGCTTTTCGCAGCGTGTGTTGCATACGTTGCGGATCTAGCCCTGATGCGCAGGTGAGGGGCTTCATGGTAAGTGCATCTCGGCCCTGCTGGCATACGGGTATGATCTCAGGATTCCAACGAGGACTTTGACGGTTTTGACGAAATGTGATGCTACTTGGAACATCAAGGAATCATACCGCTCTCCCCTAAGCATTTACGCGATGCTTTTGGCTGAAATTGTCCTGACTGAGACACGTCTTCCGACTCCGAGAAGCAAGATTTGGTTTATCTCATCGCATTCCAAGAAAAAAAAATTTTTAGGTTCGATGGGCCTCAATCTTCCCAAGTAAATTATCACTCGATTCATCCAGTAAGCTGAGGGAGTTTAAAGCTTTCGGGTGGAGATCGCTCGCAGTAGTCGTAATTGATTTAAGATGGCCGATTCCCAGAGTTCGAACACATAGTAATACGAGTTAATATCTTTGGGTCCTCCTATGATATTGTAGAACTGGCCTTCAATCACTGCCCCATCCATTGGCCGAGCGGCGGAGAATCTTACATAGTTTATTCAAAGTTCATTTCCGATTTAACTCCGTAAAATGGACAGTAAGTATTTTTGAACATGATTTTTCTCATTCCGAGGAACCTCCATGTGCTTTCAACAACTGTTCGAATTTCCCAGGTACTGCAAGGTACTGTCGTGCTCATTGGAAAGCCCCTAGGCTAATGCGCCACGCAATCAAATCCATACGTTTTCATCATGATCCATGTCTTCAGATATCTCCGTATGTATTGTAATTTATACTTAGATTAATCGCAGATTATCAGTCGTCGGGCTTGGAAAACCCTAGAGCTAAACTTTGACGGCTCCTTAACGTCTAGAGAAAGCCCCTCAAGGTCGTACTAGGTCGTATCAAATGGAGATAATTCTATGAAGTGAATTCAATCTGACATAAGGCGCGAAGTGAGTTAGGTACACACTACCGCGACTGGGATCTGTGAAGTCCGATGTCGAGTAAATAGAGTTACTTTTTATTGAATCCTCGTGAGCTCATGGTATTAAAACGTCGCAAAAGCTGCTCGTCCGCCGGGTCACGCCGCGGGGACGAGTTACTTTGGAGGTATTGCAGAGGTACCAATTGTTCGGGTGGTTTCGTAGTCGAAGTGTGCATTGATAAGGGGCTCGAACTGCCACTTGAAGAACAACTGGACGAAGAAACTATCGCCGTTGTTGTGATGGGTGCAATGATTGGTGATTGAGAATGTGAAAGATGCATGATTGCTCCCGTATGAGCTGTCGGGTTTGAGTAAGGTGCCAAGCGAGGGCTGACAGTTTCTGCTGTCGAAGAGCCTGGGGTATCTCGGCGAGCTTTATTCGCTCGAGCACTACGAAATAGACCATCGGGTACTGGAATATTTCCAATTCCCTGGATAGAATCAATTGTTCTCAATCGATTCAGCTTTTCCTGGCTAAAGTATGCAGCTGTAATGCGATGAGCCTTATCAGTATTGCGTAGAAACATCAGCGAGCCACTGACTGAAGTGCCATTTACGGACAATCCCGCGAGGACGATCAGCTGGCAGTGATACATGAACACTGTAAGTTTGTTTGACCAGGCGCTCCGTCTCAGCGGAATGTGGCGTATAAGACGTCGTGGGAAGCCGGGACGGTGGCTCGCGTCTTCTTCGAAGCGCGTAGGTCAGTAACTAATCGGTTACAGGCCCGGTACTGTGAGCAAACCTGAGTAATTGGGCCCATGGTGTTATAGGACTGAGTGGATCGTCCTCGACGTCCGATTCTTTCTGATGATAAAATAAGAAATCCTGTGATCGCTGTTAAAAATTAGTGGCTCAAGCCATCAGAAAAAGTCACATACATCTCTAACACCTAATAGCGTAACAAATACAACATGTAAGTCAAGCGGTGCTTGATAATACTGATAGACATACGGCTTGGGCCCCATCCCATTCCATCAGTCCTGAATTTGTGAGCTATGGGAAATTTAGAAGACGATACAACTTACCTCCGTTCCATACCAATACCTATAGTCTCAGTATTGGCACCTCGTTCCTCCCATACATAAACATTGCCGGCCACGATAGCTCTGCGCTCTTCTGCATCCAAACGACGGGTAATGAGAGGTAGTTTATTTGTAGCGACACCGTAGAAAACTTGCAGTGCATCTCTTGTGGATCGTATGCGTACGCCTTCAAGCGTTGGTCGTTGCATGACGCGTAGAAAGGGATTTGGGAAGATCGGTGCAAGCTAAACAAAAGACAAGCTAGCGTGACCGCAGCGATGCGAAATACGAACGAACCTGAGGACCAATGTCAGAGAATGGCAGTCTAAATACCAAAAGGGTTACAAATACTGCAGGTCCATGGCTCTAGAAACATCGGGTGTCTCCATGTGAGAGGCGGTATTGCAGATGGACAAACACAGTACACAAGTGATTGGACGTAATGATAGAAGGAAGACTTCATCTCACGCCTAACTGGTTTGTGTGAATGGATCGCTGACAGAACGGAGCGGAGAGGTTGCAAAGCAAAGAATATTACTATATCATGACAATCGCTGAGCCCAAAGGTCAATAAAAACAATACATCAGGTTGTTACACACCATGCGATTCAATTGCCCAACTCGTTAATACCAACCTCACAGTCAAGTTTGAAGGCAAAAATACACATTTTTCGATTTGAAGGCTAGCTGCCACCTACACTATTTAATCCCATATAGCCAGTCACTTCTCCGTATCAGAGAGGACCCAATCATAAGTCCTCTTGGAACGCACCTCATGGATATAGTTTAAAAGCCTAAGCAAGAATTTTCAAACCAGAAGGAAAAACAGATGAAATTTCAATTTCCATAACGGGCCGGTCCATTTTCATGATAATCCTATGCAGCATGATCAGCCAATGAAATGTCCATGCTTAACCGCAGTGAAGACATGCCAATCTGCAAATGAGTTGCATGCGCGCGCCACGGAGCTGGAAGCTTGCCGACTCTGGAAAATCATGTACTGATCTTACTATTGCATAGATGCTGACTGCCTCGGTGAAAGGCTGAGGGTTTAACTTACATAAACTCCATCAAACTAAATTTCGACCTTAAATTGTGTATGAGTCTATCTCACTGACCCTTAATTGATTCTAAAGAAAGAAGTTTGCTTGGGAAGGTAAAACTCTGGTGAGCATGAACCGCCGCACCAATCAAGTTCAGGCTGTCAGTAAAGACTTCGCTGGAACCCGATGCTGGAAATATTTGTCACATACGACATGGCTTGAACATCTTCCCCGAGGCTCAGTAATATGTGTTTTTCTGTACCGAGCTTACCGGAGATACAACATTTGTGATTTCTTCCGATAACATAAATGGATTGTTCTACATAGGTGTTTGTCAGGTTTACTGTGTCGAAACACTACAATGAGACTCCTTCTCCCCAATTGTCATGAAAAGTTTCCAGATTTTGCCAACGCCTGTACTAATGCTAAAGGAACCAGTAAGTTACACAAATTCTCCGAATTGAACAGACATACTTCGCTTTCGTAATTTCGGAAATAGACAACCAAAGTGCATTCCGAGAAGCCCGACATTCTCCATGACTCAATTCTGGCTGTTTAAGACCACACTTGAGCTGAGGAGGCTTTATGCCGCCCTCAATTACTACCCATTGAGCACGGTAGGTTTTTTTAATGTGAGAGAATGTGTGTAACACGTTCCCTATGGGTACGACATCTACCATATGGTACTCAGAACCGCCGGAGTATTTGCGTTGACATCCTCGCGGAAATTCCTCATTATGAGGTGTCACTGAGTCTTCGACGACGTCAAGCAGTTGTTGGAAAGCCAAACCTGGTCCATTCAATATAGAGTCGGAGTCCAGAGATGTTGCGGGGAATTCATACAATCCAGCAAGAAGGCCTGTATTGGTGGTGAGGTTGAGTATGAAGAATCAATTAAAGGAGCAAACCGTTGTCTGGCCTTCTAACTAACAAAAATTGTCGATCGTCAACCGAGCGCCACTCAATGACACTAACAGCATCTACCTCGACTCTGGCCTTTCGCTTTTTGACCTTCATCGGATAATCTGTAACATCTTTTTGTTCTTCTGTCAATGGCTCACACAAAGTGCAGAGATCTTCAATATCAGGTACTGGTTGCTGCTGATTTTGACAGGAAATAATTAGCAAAACATGTCTACAAAAATGGCAAAACAGCCTACCCTTCTTGGCTTGTGATATGCACCACACCAAGCATTCAAAGGGCAATCGCTGCAACTAGGATCACGTATCTTGCATATTGTACTGCCTAGTTCAATGAGGGCTTGATTTATGTCTCCAGGATGATCCATGTCGTTAACTTCATCTTTCACCATAGCTGTTGCAGCAGCCCAAAGAGTATCTAAGGTCGCCTTTGATTTTGGGAGGGCGTAAAGGGCTAAGAATCGGCTTAGGAGACGATGCACATTCCCATCAAGCTGTGACTGTGATGAATTTTAATGACGGACAGTTCAGCTGTTCTCAGCTTACCACAGGGACATGTTCTCCATAAGCAATAGAGCTTATGGCACCTGCACTGTATCGTCCAATTCCAGGTATTTTGGCCTCCATCTCTTTTGCATTGTCAGGTAGTTTTCCTTGATAATCTCGAATGATTATTTGAGCTGCGTCCAGCAAGCGTCTGCCTCTGGAATAGTACCCTAACCCTTTCCACAGCGCGTTCACTTCATCCACAGATGACTTTGCCTGAAGCATATTGATCATTCATCACAGTCTAATACTGAAGTATTGGGAGAGCTAGAGCTTACGAGGTGCGCAACTGTAGGAAATCTACGTAAAAACACAGTGAGACCAAAACAGCATATTAATTTGAGCACCTCACTTCTTCATCCATGCATTATAGTACGGAATGACAGTAGTAACCTGGGTTTGCTGAACCGCAGCCCCAATCAGAGAATTTGGTTTGATAATCATTGTGCCACTTTACCTGTAGCATTACTTCGCTTGAGCAATTCAGTCTCGTAATCAACTTTGAATGTTGTGGTATTGGATAGAACGTAGCTCACCTCACCCATACCTATCGAAACGCGGAGATTAAAGATATTGGTTAAAATGACATTAAGCTGATCACTCACTTCGTAGGCTCTTTGGGCACGTTCTTTGGTACCTAGGTTGGGATTATATGGTTTTCTCCATGGCATACCCCGATTGGTTTGGACAGTAGCATACCAACTCAATAAAGCTTGTCTAATGGGCGAGGGCGATGATACGATATGAATTGATTTCGGGTGTCCAAAGAGAATAGGATCAACCTCGTGTCCAGAGGTTTCTGTAGAAGCTTCGTAGTTTGCACCCTTTCGAGGGTTCTTCCAATAATGTTTCTGTGGTTTTGACGAAAGGTCGCCTTTTTTCCGAAAATGCTGATGGGTATTTGAATGCTCAAGATCACAAACTTCTGATTGAGTGCGCTTTTGCTTCGGCATTCTTGTAGATGTAGTTCTGGACTGAGTACCTAGTTCACGAAGTTGGAACAGTCGTCGAAGTTTTATTCACGAACGAAATGATCTTTGTGAACTACAAACGAGCTACATCAAGTCATCACATGACTTACTTGAACTCCGAACCTTCTGCCGGTGCCAACCAGCCTGCTCTGACTTGCCTCAGACTGTTAATTATATGTTTAGGCGGGGCGGAAAAGGACTTCGACGACTATACTGGCGTCACGGCAGGCCCTTTTGAGAAAAGAAGCTGAAAAAATCGGAAGATGGTCACGGTAACCTGCCGGCCTAGCCGTCTTGTAAATCCGATTTCTGGGGTACAGATGAAACAGTGTTTAAATAGTAATACACACCGTAATAAATATCGTACTACTGATATACATAGAGTCCTACAGATTACAATTCATCCTCGAATGACCACTCGAGGAATTTCTTTGATGCCCTCATGCGCACTGACACGACTTGTGCTTGAAAGACTGGAGAAGCTTCCCGATTCAGTACAAAGAGTGGGACTGAAGTTCTGGCTTGAGCTAATGCCATCTTTCGCATAACTGTTTAAGCTGCTGTTTCTCGAGGAGGTCTGTTGAAGAAGGACCGTAATGGCGACATCATATTTTAGAGTCTGGAAAATTTACCTTTGACGAGCGACGATGTATATCATCGCTTGTAGTAACCGTTTCTGTCACGACAAAGACGTCGATCTGTGTGGGGCACGAACGATTAGTGTTCTACATCATATCATTTCGATGTAAGAGACGGTGATCAAGACAGTAGCTTGAATGGACACGTACTTTCTCGGAAATTCCTTTGCTCAAACCTCTGGTGAAACGGGGAAGTACCGGAGTATCCATGTCATTATCATCGTTTTGCAGTATCTGGCGTGAATTGAGGCTAACACTTTTCGTAAGCACGCGTCTCGAACGCGACAGAGGTTTTAATGCCTACGCGCAAAGGAAAGTGTTGCTATACACTAATTTCCAACGAAGAACAGATTAATGGACTATTCCGCGCATCTGATACACGACTCACGTCGGCTTATCAAAAAACAGAGAGTGAGATAGACCCAAGTTTTGGGTATTGCCAAATACTGATCCGCCAAGCATTAACATGAGTGGCACTTGAAAAATGTTCTTGACTCTTACCGTGATTAAACACGCGATGGATGCGACACTGGATCCCAAAGTTCAGATCATCACCATAGAGGTCATCAAGAGATGATTTACCTCGTAATAAGGCCAGAATTGATAGAGAACAACATCAAATGGTCAATGATCTCATCTGTTCTGTAAACATAACAATATTTTTCATCTACTTCCTGAATGTATACCTAATATGACACTGACCTCTTGTACCCAGTGCGTTTCTTTTGAAGGAAGTAGCACAGAGAAACAGCGATCCCTGTGTCACAAAGAGATGCGCTGCCCAGGCGAAGGACGCTTGGTATCTGTATTATCAGTACTAAGTATAACAAACGAATATGATTTTTCAAGATACAATGCTACACTTTCCTTGACACTTCCAAATTTGGCGAATCGACTGAGCTCCAAAAACTCGGCAGCAGAAACTGAAATGACAATCAGAGATCTGAAGACTTGGGAAACTGAGCCTTACTTTCACCACTAACTGAAGAGACAAAATCATCAGTTGAGATCCACGGATACTTTATTGGACCTACTGAAATGTAGTAGACCGAAACAAAGCTAGGATAGTTGCGGCCGCGGCCCATTATCAATATGTTCTTTGATCATGGAAGGAAATACTTACCAACCCGCAGGTTAAGATGTTCTGCCGCCCGCTCACTATAGCATATTGTTTGGTTTGAACTGATGTTTGATGAAAATCATTCAAGGGGCTTACGCATCCAGACTCGATAGGTCATAAAACTGTAAGAATTTCTGAGTGTTTGCGATACAGGCATTCCGTCGTTAACGTACGCTTCCGCAATGCCAGATATGAACATCTATAAACGCAATCCGTCATGATCAATTATTCGTTCTTAGTGGAGAATTTGTCACAAACCGAAACCACAAGTTCAGCCTAGTGAACATCAAGGGAAAAGAATGAATATGGTTTTGATGGTTGCGTTCAGAATGGAATACGGACATTGAGACTCCTGCATATATTATCAGTCAACCCAACCTTTTTTGCAAAGACCCAATTTACCATACTGCTAAAGTCATAGGACCTGGTGAAGTATGAGATCTAACCGACTAGTAGAAGAACCGTTTTAAAAGACCTGTTGTCACCAAATAGTACCTGGCACATAAGGAAAATGAGAGCGTCTTCATTTGTTAGGACGAGGTCATACCAGCATGCATGACATTCAAATATAACTGAAATGGTGTCCAGGATCCTGTGTGATAATCCAAGCCCGTTCAAGTGGATGTAAGACCAGAAGATCGTCCGGGTACTCACGCAGTAGCTACAACCTTTCAGATGAGAATATGTGCCCTGAGTACGTGACTGTTATTAAGAACGATGACAAATCACATACAAGCACCTTCACGCTCAGTGGGTCGCGTGGAAAACGCTTGTAATAGGTGTAGAGTTGAGAGAGAGCTAGGCCGTACAATCTTTGAGACTTATCAACTTCTTCTTCCCAACTCCTTAACTTTGAAACAAATTGAATACGCACACAGAAGAAAAGAAAAGGCCCAACAGAGTCATCCCAAGCGCAATCTCTTCCGCTCTCGTCCGAAATACTATAGCCATGGCAGCAAACTATACATGCAACACAGGGAGATGTCGTATTCTTGTGCAGTGGGGGTCGAACGGATGCTCTTGCGCCACCCCATAACTTATATGAAGTGCGTCTATGTGCATGAGAGAATTCAACCAACTGCGGAGAGTGAGTCTGAGAGTACATACGCCGATTTGGGATATATATCATATGGAATAATACACTTCGAACATGTCAAAAGTTGTTGATTTCAGTGAGACGTGGCCCGGTTGGTCCCGGATCAAGCTTTCTCGAGGTGGCTGGTAGTAGTATTGGAAAGAGGTAAAATGAATGAGAGGACGCTCTCATTCTGGGCAGCCGAGTGGGCGGATTTTTGCATTTGCGACTGTACTGCAAAGGGTACAAGCACCGAGGCGCAAACGTTGAACTACTTATTTCTTCGCCACTGACTTATGAAAGATGCCAAGAGATATGCCATTCGGCACTACCCAGATATCACTCACCCAGTGGCTGGTAAAGATTGGAAACAGTCTCGAGGCTATTCGTCAAATCCAGCTTTGTTCGTGAGAGCACAGCCGCGGTTGATGTACGAATTATCGCTCAAGTGGTGAGAGAAGTGGATCTGTAATGGACGTAGCGCCTCTAAAAAATTCCTTGTGAATGTGTGCAGTATTGACTGACTGATAACACCTTGTAAGTATGCAAAATTTCTCAGGTTATTACCTTCCCAATGCCTCGTTCTGCGAGTTCCTTGCTCCACTTCCTCAGGACATGCTTCATCACTTTCCCACTGGCCGTTTTTGGGAGCTCTGCCGGCACCCCGTCTTCACCTACGAACCACACCCAAGCCGGTGCAGTCTAGAAAATAATGATGAGCCGTAACAAGATGGATAAAAAGAGATGGGTGTACTTGGGGATTCATCTTTTCTCGAACAATATTCCTGATATCATTTCGTGATGATCGAGGATGCCCGGAGACGGTCCCAATATTTCGGACGATCCACGCTCCCACCACCTCTCCGTATTCCTTGTGTGGGACAGATACAACAGCTGCTTCGCGAATGCTATGGTCGGCAAGTAAAACGTTCTCTATTTGCACAGGGAAGAGGTTCTAGAGAATAATTGGACTTGCGGAACCAGTATTTCGAAAATGACCACACCTCTCCTCCTCGAATTATGATATCTTTCATTCTTCCGACAACTAGGAAATAATATTCAGAGAAAATTGAGTCTGTGCATTCAACAAAACGCACTCCTCAGATAGCCTTCCTTGTCCAAGATCCCCTCATCCCCAGTATGCATCCAAATTGTATGATCATCTCCGGGGTCCTTGTGCGTGACTTGGCGTGTGTGCTCCTCGTCGTTCCAATATCTATTTAGCAGGTAAATAGTAAAAACAAGAAAGCAACATACATCATCATTGGACGTACCCTTTCTGCACTAGATATCCACTTACGCATACTTCTCCCGGTACACCTACGGGAACAATGTTACCCTTAGGATCTGTTATTTTGGCCTTGACGTGTGGCAGAACCTTGCCGACAGTCTCGACGCGTTTGATGATGGGGTCTGAAGGAGTGGTTTGGAACGAAACGGGACTAGTTTCGGCTACAGAAAATACATTGAAATCGTGCACAACAGAGGTAGAACTCAGTGTTGCTTACTCATTCCATATGCATTCGTCAAATCACGTAGATTCATTTCAGATATTAGTCTGCGCATCAAGTCTATAGGTACGGAGGTACCCGCCGCAATTCCAGTCCTATAAAGCACATAAGAATCACAGTGAAATCCCACATTCTTCTGTACGAACCGCAGATTATTCAAATTTAGCTCATCTCCTTCACTCTTCCTCTTCTCAACCTCCGAAAGGATACCTAGGAAATGCGTCGGAACTCCATGTAAAGCGGTGCATTTTTCTTTGATGAGGGCGTCTACAATAGTAGCGGGTTCGAAGGACTCAGATGGGTAAACGACACACGCAGAGTGCGACCAGAAAGCAAGATTTCCGAGGACCAAGCGTGGAAAAGAATAAATATGTCAATACATGCCGCAGTGTTCAGTGATAATATTTGACTCATCGAAACAGTGGAATAACGGAGGAACATTGCCTGATAGTAAAAATCAGCCACAGTAAGGGATAATTGAAATGCACGCACATAAGACGTCCTTCTCGCTGATATTCATGCTGCGAGCTATAGATATGCCATTGTTCAAAAGATTATGATGGGTGAGCTGCTCGGATAAGAGGAATTTCGTCGCAATAGAATGTCTGTCAACATACAGATACAGCTTTAGGCGCGCCAGTGGTACCGCTGCGGCATAATGTGTCAGATCAAGAATGTCCAATGTTCACAATCACAAAGTCTACCTAGTGAACTGCAGGTTGATGACTTCGTCTTTATCCAAGCTTTGCGCAATATCCCTGACTAGCTTTGCTTCTCGTGTATCTTCTCTCCAGAATATGATCTCCCGCCAGTCAACGGCAGCTTTAACCAGCTCATGCTCGTCCCGGTTGTTCACTACAATCAAGTTACGAAGCTCGGGCAGTTCTGCTTCTTGTATTTCGCCTGGATTTGAACTGGCTAAAGAGGGAAATCGCTCGAGGAGGATTTTCAGATATTGGGAGCTGCGCAAACTGGGCACAATGACCAGGTGTTTGATTCCAACAAGGCGTAAGGTGCCAATCAATTCATCTGTACGGTATGAAGGATTGATTGTGGCAAGAATAGCCCCAATACGTGCTGCAGCCCATTGAAGAATTGCGTACGTACTAGAATAGACGTGTCATGAGAAAAACCTGGCATTCGTTGAGGAAACAAATGATACGAACCTATTGTTACCCATGATGATGCCAATTCTATCACCTTTCTGAACGCCCATTGACAGCAACCCTCTCGAAGCCGCATCTATGTGTCTTTCAAACTCGTCAAAATCCCATGCCAGATGTGAGGTTTTGCCCAAATTCTTGGACGAAGGACCACCATGTGCCCGAGGTCTCTCGGATGAGCATATCAGAGCTGGCCTCGTACTATGTCTCTGCAAAATTTCTTCGGTGAAATACTCGGAAAGAGTTCTGTTTGAAAGTGGTGGATATAAAGGTCCTTGTACGATAGACAATGTAGAAGCTCTCCGGAGCTCCCAGTGGAGTAGTCTATTTAATTTCGGAAAGCTGGCAGAGGAGACCAGTAGCATGCTCGTGGATGATACAATGAAGAGTTTCGATTCAAGTTGAACGCATAATGGATAATTGTAATCCACATGTTAACCGAGGATAAGCAGCTGACGCATATTTGCACTTACCGTATATGGATAACGAAGCGCACTGCGTTGCCGCCCAAGAACAGCTTTTTCGCTGAATTTGTAGCACATTGGTTGCTTTAGTTTTTTCTCTCTCTTCAATCAATGCTGCTGCTGGTCCAACTATCTTACCCCGGTAGGACTCGCACGAAAATATAGCATGGGCATCGACACCATTGGGCTGCGATGCTTGTTCAACAGATATTATTGCATTTGCATGTACATACGCTATTGAGAGAACGAGGTCAAAACAATGCAGGTTTATTACCATCCTCTGTAACGTTACTACCAGCAGCCACCGAGTGCAGAAGCTCATCTACTTGCTCCATAAAAGACGACCAGTTTTCTTCCGATGCTGCCACCAAACTTCCTCCTTGTATCACACCGTCCATCTGCCAGTATTGAGGATCAACAAATGATTCTGAACCTGGGTGAATGTCGTTCGTCGAATCTTTGTTTGAATATATGTCGCTGGAGGGGTAGAATGAATCAGGTCCGCCAGTTTTGTGCGCGTTAGGATCAAACAAGAATGGAGAAGCTGAAGCACTACTATTCCTAGTTGAGCTACCCGCGCCTTCATCGGATAGCATTTCAGGAGCGGTGGGATGAACAAAACTAGCAATAGATCCGTGGCCGTTGACGTTTTGCACAGTTGTGCTAGCGGAAGTAGTAGGGGGAATGTGAGCTGTTGCGGACTGACTAGTTTCCGATGATTTAGAGTTAGCAGTATCCTGGAAATGCTGATCGCCCATGGTGATAACGGAGCGTAGAATATCGCTTTAGAACTTGAGTCAGAACTGGTGAAACATCATCTAAGTACATACTTACTTTAACCGGCCTGCAGTTTGATAGCTAAGAGGATATCCTAAATTGCAACATCTATGTTTTCAAAAGGACGGATACTCACAGTTTCTCATTAATCGATATCACGTCCAAGCAACAATTTACTTCCTGCATTTCTTTGTTTATGTTTGAAGCTGATTCCGTTTTCCTCTTCGTCCAGCTGCATAAGAGCAATATGATCGCAGTACTAAACACCGGGGCCTAGGTTGAGTGTTAGATGTAGTCAAACAATAATTACCATATGTACCCACCATGAAGAAAGCAGGAAGTTTGAATTGCTGCCGCCGCTGGTGTTCTATTACTCGCACACAGCATCTTGCGGCATTCGCACAGATGATCATGTTAGGAGATGACGGCATTGGCAAAGTATAGCCATTTTTTCCTGGAAGTTCTCGAAGGAAACGACCATGCACTTGCATTTGCGTCCAGTAATAAAATGTGATGAGAGCAGAGGATTGGCGGAAAAATAGCCCGTCCTGTCTGCTTGGGTCCCACCTCACTGACATGCGACAATTATCTGAGTTTGAATCGATTGACATGGTCAGGCCTACTCACAATACTCAGGCAAAGAGGATGACCACTGATTCAGAGCAGAATCAATTTCGATCACTACATTCTGTTCCCAGCCAGCACCCAGGTATTTGGTAGATCTTGATTGTTTAATGGGATACTAAAATCGCACGTTTGCTTTGAGTTACATTTCCACCGACCATAAACGCTTACGATTGCACGTTGGGCAAAACCCAAAATTTCCATGAGCTTGCAGAAGTGAACAAAGAAGCAAATCCTAGAAGGAACGCCAGTAGGCTGCTCAGAATTTGGGCTCTCCCAATACTCGTCGTCGCATTCCATCGGCAATTCTAGATCAAAACTGTGACATAGCAATGAATTCAAGAAAGAAAATGAGCTACATCCGTTGCACAATCTTTGACTTACTCTTCATTGGTGGTGGCTCTCGGGCGTCCAAACGAGAAGCTCACCATTACATCGAAATTCAATAACATCCAAAACGCGCGCGTACCGAGCTCGCTTTCAACGGTTCTCCAAGTCGTCAGTCCTTCAGGTCGTCGCTTCTTCTTTCTATGCAGTCCCATGTCTTGCGCAATGCGTATGCCCAATCCTAAGATAGTCCACATTGAATCCGAAGAAGAGGTTCCCATAAGATACATGGCCGAAAGCTAAAAGGAAAGATTATAGAGGGACGATTGATGTGAACATCCTCAATCGCTTACGCAGCATGCTTGTAGGTCGTATAGCGTCGGAGGCTCTAAAAACGATGTTCTGAGAGGCAGTGTTTGCTTGTACCATTGCCATCCTAGCGAATGTTCAGAACCTTTTCCATCGACAGAGTTTCGTGGGTCCCGTGAAAATCGCGAGGCGACAGCGCAGACACACAGGAGAACAATACCGAAATTAGAATTTCGAAGATGCAAGCCTTCAGCGAGTGATTTTTCAAAAGTCGGACGATGTAGAAGGGGGATGTAGGGTTGAAAGTAGGTGAAATAATCTGTAACAAGTTCGCAGAGAAGATCATTCTCGGGAAACGTGAACGACTTGTGCTCTTCTAATTCAAGTTGCCACTAGCGGATAACAATTTTGAACATTATTTGGCATGAGTAAAAG
Source organism: Lentinula boryana (assembly GCA_027886635.1). Taxonomy (NCBI): domain Eukaryota; kingdom Fungi; phylum Basidiomycota; class Agaricomycetes; order Agaricales; family Omphalotaceae; genus Lentinula; species Lentinula boryana. The sequence continues at coordinate 80,484 of MU790536.1, forward strand.
AAAAGACTGACGGGTTGAATCTCCCAGAACTCTCGCCGCCGTAGCATATTTTCGCCCCATTGCGATTGTGTCGAGGGTGGTTGCAACTGATCTCCTAGAATTTCCTTCTTGATTTTCACCGCAGTCTTCATCATCATCATGTTGCTTGTTTTGCCATAATGACGTTGTACCGGGTCGGTATCTCCTGTTATTAACCTTATGTCTTTGAGACAACCGGAGAGATGGTGTTCGACGGTACCATTATCTGATAAGTTGGAATCTGAACCAGTCGCATCGGATTCGTCGTCACTGTTTAAATAGCTTAGGATGTTCAACGAATTTTCTGCGGTGGGATATCCGAGCGTAGAAGACCCTTGTGCTGCTTGTCTCCATCGAGAAACCTGTCTTTCTAGAGAGCGAGCGTGATATGAAAGATTCAATAGCATCCTTCGAACGACATTTGGGTCTTCTGGTACAGCATATGTTTCTGGTTCCGCAATTACCGCGCCAATAATGGCTTGGACAGAAGCAGAGTGCTGGCGAATGGAGGTCCTGGATTTCCGCGACAGTTCATACAGTGTGCCATGGCAAAGATATCGAGACTCACCCTGTCCTTGGCCCACGTTTCTGAATTATTGAAATCAGTCTAAAGCTGGGTTATACAGAGACTTTTATACCTTCTTGCTACTATGAGTACAGGCGATATCCTCCTTCAGACAATTTGTACATATATTGTCCGGCCGGATAGCGCTATCGCCTGGTCTGTTCAATATATCATAATGTAGACCCTAAGTCACTCGCAACTCACAGCGAACTAGGGGCACAAAGTAATCAGCATATTTAATTTTGTAAAAATAACATACGCATTGCGCAATCTTACCCTTCCTTGTTTTACAGTAAGTACATGCACCTTGGAGCCTGGTTTGCTTTTTCCTGTCTGAAGACATCGATGTGATTTGTAAAGAAAGAAATGCGCATAGCGGGCACAGGTGAAAGAGAGCCGGAAAACTTCGGCAGCCGTACGTAGTACGCGTTGCCGGCAGAGCGCCCGACAGAACTTCTTCCAGAGTTCAATGCATTGATTTTCCACAAAGCTCGTATTTTTTCAAATCGACAAACAGGGCTTTTTGTTCTTTCTAGGCAGCTTACCCTAGACTATGCACTCGGATGGTGCATCACGGCCTAGTTCGAAAAATGAAGTCTCCCAACAATCTGTCGGCGAGGACGCAGTCATATCGATGAGGGCAGCAGCATTGGATGTTGCTTTTGGAAGTGTAGGTGGAAGTCTTTAATCACCCTTTGAGGCGCTGTGGACTGATTTTTGGGTGCGCAGATCGCAGGAATGGTTTCCGAAGTTTTTGAATATCCGTTCGACTTGGCGAAAGTTCGCCTTCAATCTCAGCTCTTGTCACCAACGAGCTCGGACGGTCAGCCTCGATTTAAGGGACCTATGGACTGTCTCATGCAGACTTGGCGCGACGAAGGATTCAAAGGTTTATATCGCGTGAGCAAACTATGTCCACCTTTACGACTTGTTGAATTTCTGACTTTTGCTTTGCGATTCGTAGGGCCTCCCAGTACCTCTTGTGGGCTCCATGGCAGAGACTGCAGCTGTATTTGTGGCTTATTCTTCGCTGAAAAATGTTATACACCGCTACTACGACTCTCCAAATGAATTAACTATACCACAACTATGTCTTGCGGCTGCAGGTGCAGGTGCTGCCACATCATTCATATTGTCTGTACAAGTATTCATGCTCAATCAACAATGTGTCTAACGAGGCCACATTTTAGAACTCCCATAGAATTGGTCAAATGTAAATTACAAGTCCAAATGATGACTACCCCAACGCCTGCACGCATCCCGCCTATACATGTCCCTGTAACACCTAAAATCCTTCCAAAAAATCCCTCATCTTCTTCCATCTATGCTCCCCATTCTGCGACTGCGGCATCCATTCCCGTTCCTAGTTCTTCTCTTCCCGGCCCTTTTTCAATAGTGCGCCATGTAGTTGCGACTAACGGTATCCGTGGCTTGTGGCTAGGTCATACCGGGACCGTTCTTCGTGAGACTGGAGGCACAGCCGTATGGTTCGCAGTCAAAGAGTGGGTTGCGAGAGGTTTGAAAGATCGAAGAGCGAAAGCAGATTCTAGCCTTCTCCCGGCTGAACAATATCCTTCTACATTATTACCTTGGGAATCGGCCTTTTCGGGTGCAATATCTGGTGCGGTATGCGTGGCTGCATTATATCCGGCGGATACAGTGAAGAGTGCGATGCAGACTGAGGAAGAGTTGCGTGAAATGCGGACGTATCAGAAACGCGCGTCAAGCGCAGCGAGGGAGTGGTCGACTTCCTCTTCATCTGTTCCATCACTATCTGGTTCCTCACCCTCTGCATCTTCCCCAAATGCTTTCCCGACTACAAGTGCTTCATCCAAGGTCCTCTCCAAACCTTCTTCCTCTATACCCACTTCGATCATAAGGAAAACAAGCAACAAGGCTGCTACAGCTGCCAGCATAGAGTCCATGTCTTTTCTAGAAACCTTCCTCAAGATATACCGCACCCATGGTATGAAAGGACTTTATTCAGGCTGCGGAATGTCCATGGCGAGGGCGGTCCCCAGTAGCGGAATCGTGTTCTTGGTTTACGACGGCCTAACGGCATGGTTTTCGTAGCAGCGAGAGTGTGAGCTTGAGCAGCTCGAATTTATGTACATAGAGGGACTGGTCGAAATTTATATATCACACAGCATTTCCTTAATGTTAATCCATACTCGTAATCATCGTACCTTTAGACGTTATAAAGCTATCTATCTAGATGCAAACCAATCTTGCTCACTCCTTGCTCAGTTCTAGCCAACCTCTAGAGGAAAGCAGCTTCTATCAACACGTCTGGAAGCATTTGATACAGTCCATTTATCGACACACATATCTGAGGGTGAATAGGATACATAGATACAAGATACAACTGAAGATGCAAAGGTTGGTTATTAAAACGGGAACCGCATGGGTCCGTCCAACGCCGTGTATGGAGGGTGAGGTCTAGGGAAGAAGAGGAGGAGGGGGGTCAATATACCGTCGACGGTTATCAGCTAAGGAGATTTCACTCACTCTATGTTCGTAGCACAAACATTCGGACGCCTGGATTTGAAATGCCAAGGAGGGACCGTCAAGGGCCTCAAAACTGGTTCACTTATCTCGTCCTCTCCGCTGGAAGGAATACTACTGTCGAAGCTAACGTCGGTGCTTATGCTCGCTCCTACGTCGGACACGGATTCATTAGATGAATCCTCTGCTTCTACGTCTGAATGGACGATAGGAGCTAGCTCGACAAATTTTTGAGGAACTGGTGCTCCAGGGGGTCCGTTTAGTGAAGGAGGCCGAGAGAGAATCTTCTTAGCGAGAAGGATTTCAGGTCTCAGAGCGGGAGGTTGTTCTGGCTCCTAGAGGGAAACAAAAAAAAAGCAGAACGTCAATACATGTCGAGTCGAACATCAGTGAATTGGTGCGAACTTCTTGTAAAGGTTTTAACATGGACTGGATGACATCCACACTACAGCTGGGTTTAGCGTGGGGATCTGCCTCAGCGGATGATGGTGCACAGGAAATATTCTCCTTATTCATGTCCAAAGACCGATTGTCTGCGGCTTCAAGGTCGTATATTCCAAACGACGTGAAGGTGACCGTAGCTTTTGTATTGGATGTAATAGTCGTCTTGTATGAGCCCGGTGTGGTCATTATTCGCAAATGTTTTCGAATGGCTAGCGAGCAGCGAGAAGCAAAAGCCTTGACTTGGGATAGGAAATCAGAAACAACAACGTAAGAAAAAGCTGAAGTTGGGTTGGTCTTGGTCTGACGACTGCTGGGCATACACTTGACAAGGTTCTGGTAAGGTGATACAACAGAAGGAAGCAAAGAGCGTTTATATAGCATTGTATATGTGGTCCATGTTTTCCAAAGGTGGCTAAGGATGAATGAGCACAAAAGAACAATGGAGCTGTGACGAATCTGTGGCCAGTCAAATAGGCAAAAGCGTCGAGGGGGTCAAAGCTGGCCGCTCCGAACGGGTAATACAGCTTGGCTCAACAATGGGAGTAACCAGATTTGAACAGGCAGTCGGCTTGCTATGGCGCGCCTATAACAATGAAGTGTCAGAAAAGGTAAAACTGGAGCCACACCTGAAGCTAAGCTTGAGTTCAATGACAGCCACAAACTTTGGGTCCAATTTTATTGCTGGATACATACTTCGATGCACGATTAAGGAACTGAGGACGCCTATGAATATGATGATGGACAGGGTTCTTCTCGAAAACACATTGACAGCGGATAGCAATAGCAATGAGATGAAGGTGGTGGAAAGTGGAAGATGCGATGCTGAGGAACATAAAAAGAGAATACTACGTGAGAAAGGTAACTAGGAAAAGAAAGGTACATGGAAAAGGAATGCATAATGCCAAACACAAGTGCTGGAAAGCATAGGTAGAAGAGTAATACGGGGTCCATTGACAGTTATCCATGCGCTAATCAGTTGAGAAAGACATGCATACAATGCATGCGGACAATTTGAAAAAGGGATATTGCAACACTACGAGGGATCTGAGACCAAGAAAAACGTTTTGTACAAACCATTGAAAGCGAGTGAAAACAAGGGAACACAGAGAGGGGCACAAAGGAATTGGAATGTGAAATCTAGGAACACGAGAAAGGAAGGACGTTAGTTCAACGCTGAGTGAGGGACAGGCGTTGAATCAATGCTTCAACCAGTTGTGCTTCAACTCCAAACTCCCTAGCAATATCGTCGCGCACATGTTCCTGGGCAGAAGCAGTGTCACTCCTCCCAGGGGATGGCGACGCACTGTTTGCAGCAGTGGCACTACTGGGAGTTTGGACCTCATCAGACGACGGATGCGATCCTTCGCTGAGGGAGGCATCCGCCTCAGCATCATTTTCGCCGTCTTCGTCTTCGACATCTGCATCAGTAGGATCGGTATGGACAGAAGCCCCGTTGCTAGGATACACATCGGAATGGGTAGAATCAGAGCCGCAGGAAGACGGTGGACGACCGGGCTTCTTGTTGCTGTATTCAGCCAATTTCGACTTTTGCTGTGAAGTGAAAACTGAAGACATTTTCAGCACTAATCAGAATGAACAACGGGCTTATTTACCTTGACAATCCAGAGCAACTGTGGTCAGATCTTCAACAAGATTCACTGGATATGCTCCATCGTTAATGTCATTCTTTCTCTGCTCGATACGTGCGATAAGCACTTGGATAGCAGCTACATTGATCACGGTGAGCAATAAATATTTGAGAAGAAACACAAATATTTACCAAATACGACATCAAACAAGGAATCGCGAAGAGAGCTACTCCAGAACACTCTCGAATCGATATCAGCTGGAAATTTGGACAGAACGCCAATGAGGGAGTGGAATGGCAACGAAGGAACCTTGAGGAAGTGTGCCTGTTGGTTAAGAACAGCTATGAGTGTGAACACTTTCAAAAATGATCAATACTTACATCAGGGGAACGAATGAGATACAACAAACAAGCAACTTCAGTTTCAGACATTAAGCCACTCTCTAAAGCAGCCACTACTCTGTCGTTATCAATACCTGCGAGTGAAGGTCTGGCGCCATCGAAAGATCCAAGCCAGGAAGGGAAGAGCTGAACCGAGCAAGCTTCAGTTTCAGCGAAATTTTGGTGACCACATAGCATTACACACCGCACTCATGAGTTCTCCCTGGGAGCTTCTCGTCACTGTGACACCACGAGCCCTCTTGCCCTTGCCAAGCACACTACCTCTGCGAAGAGCATTTGACTGGATCTCTCCTCTGAGAATTTTTCCGGCCATCGTTTCGTTCTCAACCTCAATGAAAGCATGGCTCATAGTCTTGCCCTTTTTATCCAATAGAACATGTACACGAACGATAGGTTGATCAACCCAAGCAGAAATTCGTGGTGGGGTGATATCCTAGAGAATCTGTCAGAAAGCTCCGATGTCGGAAAACATTAACGACTGACCCAGGGAACATTATCAATCCTGAGTACAACGGGGTCATCATCCTTTTCGACCACTTGCCCTGTAGTAGGTGCGAGACCTTGGCTAGATACCCGTCGCATACCCTTCACCTTCGGTGGAGGGGTACTCGCTCGCACATGTTCATCGCTGAAGAAATCGGATTCATTCATGTTACTGATATCGAATGTTTGATGGCTTTCGTTGGAATTTCCGGGTGCAAAGTTATCACGAGAGCATTCCTTTGGCTCCTCTACTTCGGATGGATTTTCCGTCTGTTTAGTGACCATTTCATCTGCAGCAATGGATACGAGTTTGAAGTCGGCGACCTTGGCGCGGCATCCAGCACATTCCATGTCCTTTTCACCTACAATGTTGAGGGCACTAGTCAAACATGCAGGGCACAGCGCATGCCCACAAGGAGTGAGAATGGCAAGGCGCGTCAAGGCAGGGGGTTTACGAGCACAGATAGAACAACATCGGGGATTTGCCATCACGTTGGGTGTTTCTGCCAGGTGAGGCACGGGAGTAGAGACTTTTGAGGATGCATGAGAGGACGCGAGACGGTCTGCCTCTGGATTACTTAGATGTTGATGAAGTGGCATAAGCAAATGCGCAGGTGCAAGCTGAGCGCCCGGATGCATCTGATATTGCGACAAAAGTTGGGTGTCATGGTACAAGGGAACACCCATCACCTGCCCCATTGAAGTAGCGTATGCGGACCCACGGGGAGCAGGAGGATGGGCGAGACCAGGAGGGTGAGGATAAATCGGCTGGGGATTATTGAATGGTGGAGGAAGAAGCTGCTGTTGTTGGTATGGGTAGTAATATTGATTTTGAATTTGCTTCTGCTGAGGGGGGAGAGTTGGATATTCAACCTCGTATTGTTCCTCTTCGATATCAGAGTGCGTCTCGCGCATACTGAGGGAAGGTTCCGGTTGATAGTGGTAGTCGTGTAAGTCGTGGTGATACGAATCGTACGCAAACTCGTAATCTTCATCATGCTCATCCTCATGAATATCGAAAAGATCGCGATCGAAAGAAACATCACTTTGAGGAAGAACCTGAGGTGGGACGCTTCAATTCAGGCGCATATACGCGGTACAAAGAGTGGCATACCGCATCGTAGACTCCCCGCCTCCGAAGCTGGGCGGGATCTGTCAGACTTCCTTTCAAACGGAGGCGTTCTGCCACCTGACGGTTGGGCGGAGGAGTGGCCATCACATTCTGATGGTTGACCAAACTAGGTTTGCGTGCCTGAACAGGTGATGAGGGAGCCATCCGGCGCGTTACAGGAGACAGCGTGGCAAGCGGAGGGCGACTCCTAGCTTTTGGTGCACTGTGAGGGGCGTTGGGTGGCATAGAAGGAGAATGCTGCGGAACTGAACCCGCGTGAGAAAGTGCGCGACGACGCTGAGTCGACATGAACGGAGCAGGCAGCAGGGCTGCAATGGTATCAGCAAGAAAAGAAGGGAAAACATCCAGATCTACTCACCTGCTTCGTTGTCGCAGAACTGTTCGCTGGCAAAACTGGCTGTGATAGGCACGCCTCGGTAAGTGACCACAGTGTGAAATAAGATATGACAACACACCATCTTCATCATCCAGCAGAGAAAAATCGTCAGCCAGATCTTGCTTAGTATTATTCGCAACCTTGATGCCGTTTTCATTGGCTCTAGACCTCCAGTTGCGAGCCAAATCCGCGATACTTGGTAGACTATCTGAAGGTGAATGTCCAACTGGGGACGGTGAGGCCCAAGAAATCTTTTTTACTCTGGAAACCGGGGGAGAGCTAAAGCCTGAATGATTATTATTAAAGTTCCGTAAACTAGCAGGTGTGGCAAGCGTCGACGATGGAGACGGGTTCAAAGAACCTGACGACGTAGAAGTTGAGGTAAACGATCGCAACGAAAGCGGGGTATAAGGTGAGGCGGGAGAAAGGCCATGAGGAAGAGAAACAGAGACAGAGTGTGAGTGACTGTGAGACGTTGTGCGCTGAGGAGTCGCAGGCGTCGCTGACATCGTGGTTGCTCGCTAAAATTGAGCATCATCAACGACTCGAGATTTTAAGGGAATGTCGTAATGGTTGTCACGTGACCGTGTTTCAAAACGCGTACAAGTACTATCCTTGGTCTTAGCCACGCAAGGGTAAGTCGAATGTACAGGCAAGCTACTCGAATGTACAGGCAAGCTACTCGAATGTACAGGCAAGCTACTCGAATGTACAGGCAAGCCACTCAAATGTACAGGCAAGCTTCAGTCGTACAGGTTTCTTTCATTCTTACTCTGAGTTGGATTCAAATGGAACGTTATCATTTGCTTGGCATCGTCTGATTGTCATTGACCCGTCTGATTTGACTTGTCAAGTAGTGGTGGGGAAGCCACTTGGGAGCGCTCCAACTTTCACCACGAGTTTCAGCTAGTATCATTGTCGCAACTACTTCACCGCTGCAACGATCGGTTTGATCAACGACAAAGTGCATCGAACAAGGATGGCTTACCAGGCGTACGCCCGAGGCATGCCGTGACCAGAATATCCTGCAGCAATGAACTGGCCCTTGTAGTTTGAATCATGACTACTGGAAGCGTCAAGATCGCCTACAGGGCCAACCTGAAAGACAATGAGAGCTGGCACAAACTGCAACAAGAGTCAACACACAAAAGGATCCCTCAACGAAGTGAAGCCCATGATCCCGGTCTATGAATATATTAAATTCAAAGCGGAGGAGAATATGGCATACACACTGACCCATTCCATCACCGGCTCCCTTCCTAATTCAAATTTACCTCGAAATAAGCCTGGAAGAAAATCCCTGAGCACTTTGCTTACAACTTCGCTACACTTAGAATCATCTATTTCACCATATTCAAAGCGTGACTCGACTTCTCTACCTCCCCCAAGTATGACTAGGGGATGTTCTGAGATAGTAGTAACTGGTCGAGGGAACCAGTACTCAAAATCGTCGTTTGCGTCCCACGACGACCTTCCCTTGAACTGATCAAGGGGCACCGACGCGCGGACGGCCATAACTTGACCACGGGTAGGCACAATGCCGGATGGTCCACGAAGGTGCGGTAGAAGATGGGAAGCATAGGCATTTGTAGCATGGACGACGTATGAGCACGAGACAGAACCTCGAGGTGTATGGACTTTCCAACGATGAGGACTACCTACTTTATTCGGAGAGATAGTGCTGACTGGAGTGGAAGTATGGAGAGAGAGTGGCATTTTGAATTTGGCATAGTTATACAGATATGTGACGAGTTTCAGTGGCCATAGATTGTGTCCGCCGTATTTAGCTCCGGGGTAGGGAACTCCATAAATCTGTATTGCAAAACTTTCAGATTCTTGGAATTCACAAAAGAAAATAAACGAACCGAGTACATCTCTTCCTTACTTAGCCACTCTACATTTGAAAGATCTACACCGGCTGCCCGGGCAGCGTGGTAATCTTTTTGGGCACGACAGAACTCATCGTCCGTGACGAACATGGTGACGTGTCCACCAGCGACTAGATCAACTTCATCTACAATGTCCTGAGAGGATATGAATTCTAGGATACCCTTTGCTGTGTGACTTTCCAGATCTAGCGCTTTCATGGCTTCCAGCTGACCATATTTTGCTTCTAAAGTAGAGAAGTCAATGAAAGCATTGGGTGTAAGATGGCCTCCATTGCGTCCTAGATGCCAGAATAAGGGTATTTACTGGAGGAGATAGCGGTGAGTTCACCTGTTGCCCCAGAACCTGGTTCCGTTTTGTTAATGACTATCTCGAAGATCTCGATAATCGCTAACAAAAATCTCTCGCCTCGAGTATGATGACCCTCAAAGGTTCCTCCCTTGTGAAGCGAGTTGCTAGATGATAGGCTACTGATACACCTGTGATTCCTGAGCCAACGATACATATATCGGCTGCTGCAGGCAGAAAACCTGTACTCCCTTCCGTTGCTAGTGGATTAGCATCTGGGGAGTCAATCCAGAAGGATTTGGTGGGTTTCTGTACCGGTAAGTAATCACCCGCAGATCTGGCCGAGTGGAGAAGGTCTTGAGATTCTTGTAACCTTGAAGTTGGCACCGAAAGTGTGGGCTGAACAAAAGCCATCGAGAGAGAAAGTGTGCTTAGTCATCTAGCTCTTTTTGAGACGCTCGCGACCTCTCGCGACGATACTTTGAATGAGTCAATATCAGTATATGCACTTCTGCTCAGTTCGATTCCTTTCCGCAGTGATTCGATCTCCTTTCACTTCTGCACTCATGCTCGGCTCCCTCAAGTGAATATGAAACTCTCTTCTACACACAAGTGTCATCAACGGAGCTCCTTCCATGACAAAACTTTAAATAATCTTTATCGCTCCTGAAATTCTTATAATCAGCATTCAGAATGAATATTCGACAAGAGCACCATGAGCATTGAAAAACAGCACCAGAAGGATCACACCCTTCGGGACCGTTTTATTTTCCTGATTCTCTCTCTCATCCTAGTAGAGCTTTGTCTTTCAGGGTTATTAAACAACACTCGAGAAAGTGCTTTCGAAAGCAAGAGGCAAGAAGTCGAACAATTCTTTCTGCAAGTATCGGTTTTTTTGTCTTCTTTCCAAACTTACTTATGATTCGATAGGTCTGTTCCTAATCGCGACAAAGCTCGGAATTCTTCACGCGAATTCTCTAAAAAGCCTCATATTCCTGGATCTCAGCGAGATGTTATTCTTGCAAAGAAGATACTCCAATTTTTCCAAACTGAGTTGGGAATTTCTCCTACTGAAGAAGTGATCTTTCAAGCCGGCTCAACCGAGTCTCGCAATGCAACTCTTCAACTGACCGCAGAAGATCGCATCGACCAACCGACTGCCTGGATAGATGTTTATTACCCTGAACTTGACACCCCGAAGCAACAGAGTGTTCAAGTCCTCAATCAGGATAATCAGATAACATGGACTGCAAATCTGGCTGAGGAAGGAGACCCGTTGGATGAAGATGCTTACTCTTCCCGAAACGATGTACCCACTTGGCACTATTACAGCGCCGATGGCGAGGCAGAGGGACAGGTAGTCAACTTCCTTTGCACTCGATGTTATCGACTAATCCAATACAGTTAGTGTACGTGAACTATGGGACCAAGCAGGCAAATCTCAATTCTCCGAACTATCCTCGACAATTCTGATTATTCCCTAGGATTTTGAAGCTCTCCTTACAGCAGGCGTGAACTTGACTGGGAAAATTGCTCTAGCTAGGTATGGGGAAGTTTATCGTGGCATCAAAGTACGCAGATGAATTACTTCAGCTCATGCGCCTAGCTCATGACGTTTCATAGGTCGAGAACGCGCAAATCTTTGGAGCCGTTGGACTACTCATGTTTACCGACATCCGTGATGACGGGCATATTACTGCTCAGAACGGGTATGCGACCTATCCTCACGGACCCGCCCGAAATCCATCTTCCGTACAGCGAGGTTCCTCACACATGTTGTATGTGTATCCAGGAGACTTGTCTACTCCAGGCTATCCCGCCTATCAAAATTCATCTCGACAAGAGCCAAGTAACGTTCTTTCTATCCCCAGTATCCCTATCAGTTGGAAAACTGCCAAGGCCTTGATCGAAGAAAGTGGGCTATATACCAACTCGACCAGTAATAAGGTTGTACGAGTTATAAACAGAGGTTTGTCTCTTCAATCTCTCCTTAATTTGCCCTAGCCATGAATGACGGAGAGTTTTGTCCTAGTTGACCGCGCACCTGCTCCTATATGGAACACTATGGCATCGATTCCTGGACGTATCAGCGATGAAGTTGTAGTTCTAGGGTGCCATAGAGATGGTAATATACCTTTCAATCATCCTGACTTACGATGCTCATATCTGTATGAAAGCATGGGTTCTAGGAGCTGCAGATCCCGTCAGCGGCACCGTATCGTTAATGGAAGCAGTCCGAGCTTTTGGCGCGCTTCTTCGCACGGGATGGAAACCGCTCCGAACTATCTTATTTACCAGCTGGGATGCAGAGGAGGTGCGTATATTGTTTATCATTGATTTCCGATGATATTGATACCATCGACGTAGGTGGGCTTGGTGGGAAGTACTGAATTTGGCGAAGATTTTGCAGAATGGCTTTCGCGCTACGCTGTGGCTTATCTGAACGTTGACATATCTGCTGCCGGTCCCAGATGGCTAATCTATGGCACACCGTCGCTGAATGATTTGATTCGACGAACGGCGCAGGATATACCACATCCTACTATGGAAGGAAGGACTCTGTGGGATGCCCGGCATGATAAAGGTTTTGAAAAGGACCGCATTGGCACGCAGGACTCCCGGCCAAATAGCACGGGAATACAGATGCTGGGTCTTGGGAGTGACCATGCAGTGTTCCTGCTTCGATTGGGAGTAAGTGCCATAACTCATTATTCAATGACAAAGGCGCTTGACAACTCCTAGATTGCAGCGAGTGACCAAATGTTTAAAGGCGTCACTGAATTCGATGTTCCCTATCATTATCATTCTATCTATGACTCTCACAGGTGGATGCAAATGTACGGAGATCCAGGTTTTTACAAACATGTAATACATATAATCGATATTCCTTCGCTCAACGCTCACTGGAGAAATTTATAGATAGCTGTCGCAAAGCATCTTGGACTCATGGCTCTTCGCCTCGCGGACTCCCTAATTCTCCCTCTAAATACTTCGCACGGAGCCTCTGCTTTGGATGACTATCTCACAAGGTAAGCCTTACTCACAATGGCTCGGTGTTCAGGCTGAAAACTTACGCTTCCTGCGGCTGCAGTGTAGAGACTCGATTTAACACTACAAACTTCCACGGACTTCGGAAATCAATTCACACACTTCAAACAGCCTCTGCAGAGCTCGAGCGAGAAAAGAACGAAGCTGAATTGAACTTCCATGCCACTCTTGCTGGGAATTCCCCTTCGTTTAGCTCACGTATCTTTGACTCCACATCGTCCGAGTCATACGTGTTGCCATATCACCCTTACTCCGGCTGGCTCAGTCAGTTCATGGGCCAAACGTCCTTCATGGTGTTCGAAGAAGAAATTCGGCAGTCTTACATCCGAGTAGCAAATGCCAACAAAAAGTCAATGATGTTCGATCGAGGATTTTTGTCAGATGAAGGACTTCAGGAGAGACCTTGGTTCAAGAATTTGATGGTCGGGCCCGATCGAGAACAAGGCGAGGCGGAATCCATGCACCGAAATGGTTCAAGCATATTAACATATTTGTATTACCTGTAGGATATGAGGGTGCACCCTTCCCAGCACTTGCGGAAGCCTTGCAATCTGGGAACAACAAGCGAGTAGAATATGAAACGCAGAGGTTGAGGGATCTCTTGGAGGGGTTGTCTGTCAAGCTTAGATCTTAAACTTTGCAGGACATCAGAGCTATCAGAGTAAGTGATGTATCTTCGCAGGAGCACATTGGTGTACCAAACTTCAAGAATCTATATCTAATCTAATACTGAAAGCCAGTCGAATCCGATAACGAACGACAATCTGACGAGAACTTCAAGACAAGGTAGTAGCAGAGCCAACATAAGCATTGTAATTGTCTAGACAAACCATTAATACCAGCACAATGAATATAGAGCACGAAAATACGGACAATGATCAGTATACTCTTGGTATTGGAAATCGCTTGGAGTATGGTTGATTACCTCCTGGCCATTCTTGCTCATCTTGACCGTGACGTTTCCGAGAGCCTTCAACGGAAGACTAATCTTGTTCACTCCGTAAGGAAGGTTATCGAAATCTTGTGAGTAACTCCCGACCCGGAGGGTGACGTTGCAAGTTGAAGAACAAAATGTTGCTGCCCACAGCGTGTCCTACCAAATTCTTCACGTCAAGTCCACTGTTTTCAAGGCAACAAGTGGAACTCACGGAAGTCCAGTCCCAGCCTTCAGGCTTAGGCAGGGGGTCGTTCTTTGCATCAATACTGGCGGGATGGGGGCGTAGCCAGAAATAAACGGTATCTTTCTGCAATCGACTAGTCAGCGCATAGCTGGTCTCGCGCCCAAGGAATCTTACTGTGATACGTGGATAGACACCTGTCTTAAAATAAGTGATATAATAAGCAGAAAGATCAAAAAATCCATTATGAGGAAATCCGTCGGTCCAGGTAGTACCTAGATGACCTGGAGTCAATCACTGCTTTGAACGTCGACAAGTATAAAACGTACCACTGGGCTGGGAATTCGCTGAAGAAGGTCCAGTGCCAAAGCTGGTATCGTAAACGGTCAGAAAAATGTTGTGTCGCCTTGACTGTGAAAAAGTTTTGCATACTAATCAGATTCACCATAATCATTCCTGTAAGAAAAACAGTAAACACAGTGAATATCGCGCAATCACTTATTGAAGGCACGAACCAGGTCACCATTTCCACGAAAGTCAACTGGTCTCGCATAGATATAAGCTGCTCCCATCGAGTAATGAGTAGCCAGTCGTCCCCACGAAGATAGAAGTTCTTGTTGTCATAATGGGTGAACATCCAGGGACTGATGGTGGTAGCGTATCTGCTTTCCAGGATGTTCATGTCTATAGGACAGTGTTCATGGCGGTCAGTCGACTTGATCTTCTGAATGAAGAGCAGGTCAAACGCTCACAGTAATGATCATCGTCAGTCTAAGTGTAAGTAAAAGGATCAGTGTTGAGTCAACGTTACTCAAAATGGACGAACTGTTTTGTTATAGTTGCCCTGAGGCCAGGCACAACCCCAGCTAAAGCAGACATGTAATTCATATCAATAATACGAGTTCAGGACATACCAATACCAGGAATCAAAAAATCCATAACTCGAACCCTTCTTCAGCTGCTGATCATCGTTACCATAGACGAATGGCATAAGAAAGCCACCAGTCTGGTCACGGATACTCTGCCAACCATCAGGGCCTAGACAGTCTCCGGAATAGCTAGATATCATTGGACGACCATTGATTTTGAACTGTCCTGGTAACCCTTTGTATGCATTGACCCAGTTTACAGTGGTGTCAATGTTGCAGTCGAAAGAGGTATAATCAAAAGAAATGAACACCGGCATCCCCACTATGGCAGCGGCGCTATATGCGTCTTGAACACGGGTTGATTGCCAAGTATCGCGTCCGACGTTGAGCGCGACAGCATCACTAGTGCCAAAAAATGATGTTAGACCCAAGTAAAGCCTATTTCGCGAAAAATCTGACATGTCCTTGGCTCGTATCTGGTTGAAATCGTTCAACCAAGAATCGCGAGTATACTCGTAACTGTCAAAAAGTAAACATGCGTAAAGACATGGATTTAACCTTGAGAGCACATACGTATCTGTGTAGAGGTCAGAGGATAGTTCAAGCAGCCTTTGAACTAAGGAAAAACCTACTTCCAACAATCTTGCGGAAGGGTTAATTTAGTGGGATGCTCCAATAGATTAGCTCAGACATACATGATGCATGAAGACATATTTTGTCCCGTCCCGTTTCTCGAGCTGAGAATCGGCTGAGTGATCGCTATAGACACTGCGACTAGTGGCATTGAAGGCCTGGCCCTCAGGTTCAGCCCTACTGCGAAGTTGTCGTTTGCTTGAACGCCTACTAAGAGGACTGTTGTGTTTGGCGGCGGAAAATGATAGCAAAACGAAAGTAAGAACGGTTAAAAAGAACGAAATGAAGCCCAATTTCATGGTCTGGATAATGGTATGCTAGGTCAGGAAGATAGAGATGGCAGGGAACGTCGCCCAGCTTTTAAACTGCAAGAACCGCGGTGCGAAGATGTCGATCGCGACTGAAAACGTCTTCACTGGTCACTAAGCTTAAGTTCATGTAGTCATTCAGCTTCGTGTGGCGCCAGAGAAGCGTAGCGTCGTCCAACGATAGCGAGTTCAGCTGTCTTGTCGCACAGAGAACGATGGGTTCTTGGAGTTCTATTGTCAATACTCGCATGCCAGCACGAGCTCGGGACTAGTACGTTGCATCTTTGCATCAGCATAGCTTCCACAAATATGAGTTTACTGAAG
Organism: Lentinula boryana; assembly: GCA_027886635.1. Lineage (NCBI taxonomy): Eukaryota > Fungi > Basidiomycota > Agaricomycetes > Agaricales > Omphalotaceae > Lentinula > Lentinula boryana. The sequence goes on from MU790536.1 coordinate 96,472, forward strand.
TCGAGGAAGACTTCCGCGGCTTTACACCCAATTTTCGACGTCGATGTCAACTGTAACCAGTCCATTTGAATTCGCGTCCGAGTACTTCAATGTTGAGAGTAGGTTCTGCTCCGAGTTTCGAATTTCCGACTCGACTCGAGGGAGGTGAAGAGCAAACGGAAAAGAGTGCATGGATTATGTGCAGCAAAATCATCCCTTGAACTTGATTAATCAGATTCTTGAAGCATTCTCACTCAGCTCTATAAGATGACTAATCAACTTCCCGCTTTGAAGTCGCATCAGCGGCAGAAGCCGACACGTCTTCTCCTTCCCGAAGTCCGCGTTGTCCTAACTTATGAGGATCAGGCTACGAGCTATCCAAGCTTTTCTTCTTTTCTCCTTACTCGACTTTACATCCGCAACCTTCAAGGACATTGACGCTCAGTATCATACCGACCAAGACGTGTCAATGGCAGAAAGTCTCAAGTCACATTCTCCTTTAGATGTAGAGAAATACCCTGTAGCTCCTTCAGGACTTGAACTCGAACAAGTCCATATCTACGTCAGACATGGTGCGCTATATCCAAAGTGTTCATGTAAGTTTACTTGACCCGATACTTCTCTTCTAGGTGAAAGAACACCTGTTGGCGTTCGACTTGCTGGGCCTCCTGCTAATCTTCCGGAGCATTGGATGATGTGCAAGACAGCTCGAAGATTTCAAGCTTCTGTTAATGCACCGGGTATCGATGGTGCGATGGACGAATTTCAGCAGTCACGAAAAATGGTTGAGCGCGCTGACGGGACTCATAAAGAGGGCCAATGGTATGTTACAGGAATATTTCAGTATTGATGCGAATTATGATTGATTCTCCTCTATTCTGCATGTAGTCTATTAGGTGAACTCACCGATCTCGGTAGAAAGGTAGGCTGAAAGCGCTTTATCACCTACCAAAATTTCAACCTCTATCCAAGTCAACATACAGCTTCGGAACCTCTCTTCGTAAGCTCTACGTTGAAAAGTAAATACTTCATTCTCGATTCTCTCTTACACTATGGTCTTACACAACAACAACTTACAGGCTAGGCTTTCTTCCTGATTTACTGCAGAATGCTGGAGAGGTGTACTTTCGGTAGTATGCGTTATCAGCATCCAACACCACCTTTCTCACCTTATCTGACCAGAACCACCAACGTTCCAAGAACGACCGAGTCGCTTCAGCAAATCGTACACGGGTTATATCCAAGCTCAAAATGTCATTCCGAAGCTATTCCTTTGATCTTTGTGAGGTAAAATCTCTCTCGTAGCATGCAAGCTTTCCTTTGTCCTGATTATTGAGTCGCCAGAAATGGGCGTGATGAAAATCTGCTAGGCAATGCTGGTTCTTGCAAACGTCTAGAAATTCTTTTAATTGGGTTTGCCCAAGGTAAGCATACCAAAAGACGATCCGATAACGATAAGTTATTTACACGAATTCCCTTTGTATACGTACAGCGGCTGCTTCTGCGTATAATCATACCTTAGAACCTTTAGACAAGAAGATTTCGAAATATTTGGATGGCCACCCCATCCGTATAGATGGGAAACCGAGAGCATCTGGAATACTGGATACGGTATGCTGATGTCTCTAACCAAGCGTACGATGTTATTCACTTCCGCAACTATTTTCGCTCCAGATACGAGCAGCCACCGCACATAATGTGAAGGTCCCTCCGGAATTCGAGGAAAAAGCCGTCATAGACGTTATCGTAAGTTGTGCGTAAATGCCAGCGGTCTGTGCAGCTCCTCATTCTGCCAATATTAGGAAAAGGCAGTGGTAGCGGAATGGTTTGCAGGCAAGCCATGGCTTCATCCGACAGGTTACTCGTACTGACGTTCTTTATTCAGGGTGTGAGATAGTCCTTTCAGTTCCGAAGTTCAAACCATATCAACGGATAACTTGCTAACGTTTGAGTCTCTTCTAGATAAAACCGAAGAAGTTCGTCGTTTGGGCATGGGTAGATTATTGGACGACCTGTCGACGAAAATGCAGCACAAAGTATTAAACAGAGATAAAGACCCACTCAAGATACTTGTGCATAGCACGCATGACACTGCTCTGGCCGGGCTCGCGTCTACATTGGATGTTTTTGACGACAAGTTGGTACTACTCTCCCTTTCATTGAGGTTGAACTCATTGCTGTTTAGATGGCCACAGTTCACGAGCTCAATTTCGTTCGAACTCTTCAAATCGACCCCGGCAGGAAATGGATCATCGTTCTTGCAAACCCTAATATCTCCCTTCCGGTCGAAAGCTAGTCCAGAGCACTGTAAGCTCCCTTCAAAATCTATCATTGTTTTCAACTCTGACAGTTCCTTTGTATTCCCAGATATCCGTATGAGATATCAAAACAAGAATATGTTATTACCCATGTGCGCTGACGAAGGCAAACATCTTCCTGGATCACCAGAATTTTGCACCTTGACTGCATTTCGGGAACGGGTCAAAGAGCTCACTCCACTGGATTTTGTGTCTGAATGCGCACCTACTGGACGAAATAGTACATGATACCTAAGATACCGATCATTTATTATATGTAAGTCGTACCGCAATCTCAGAAAGGCATACAATATATTTGCACTGTCAGTCTTGCAGTGCAGTGAATGGTACTAGTTTATATTTTGCAATCGTGAACAAACAATTCCTTCACACTATGGTGAGAGGGAGCTGCTATCTCTTCAACGTATTCTAAGGCGAAGGAGAGGGAATTCTGAGAAAGGCTCCTGAGATTTAGCTTACACCTCAAGCTGGAGAGAAGGTAGGATACGGAGGTCCAATGGTCAAATGCCAGTACTCAAGCAGCGATGTGCGCTCGATCACACCTCTACCCTATTCTAGCTGTTGTCAAGAGGGCAATAGGTGGATAAGAAAAACGGGTCCAATTGACAACGGTAAGAATTTGTCTATACATCGTTTGATACAATGCGAGCAGAACACGCCGTATAAAACAGCCCTCATACGCGGGACAGCCTGAGTGAATGGTTTTGAGCTATCGTTCAAGTTGGCAAGTGAGGAACTCACTGTCCTTGATCTGTCACGGTCGGTTTTCTTGCATACACTCAAACAACCGTTTGTATATCATAGACAGAAGTCGAATGAATAATCTACAGAGGATGCAGCGCTGTCCATGATTTGGATTGTCATATTATGGATTTTCAGGGCCAAGTCCAAGTGCGGCTGGTTGTGCCTACATACTCTCTGTAGCTGTGACAACTCTCTCCACGTTAACACCTTTCAAAGACCTTGTACAAGTCAGGCAAACTAGCAATCTGCACCACGTCCCTATCTAGTAGAGACTTCGGAGCTGCCAAGTACCGCCGCATAGCAGGTAATAATATATGTTGGATTTGCCATCTTTCTGCTTTACTTCCAGCGAGATCTTCATCTGTTTCTTGTTCTGTCGTGGTTGATACCGAGTCATCGCTGATTATGGGCCCGGGGACATAGAAGTATGCTAACTCCCGCAGGAAAGATTCAAAACAGTCAGTTTCGGACATCCAGTTCACCTTTGATGAGACTGATTTCAGGGATAGGCCACACATGGGACAACGAGCCACTGACCTGCGGTCCAAGGCGCATCAAGAACAACGGCAGTTTGTCCAGGTTTGGCGTATAGTCGCGAAGTATCAACGGGAGACTCTGAACAAGGCCATCTTCCGAGATATTAAGTGAAAAATACTCGGAGAGCATTGAGCGTCGAGATTGAAGTGTCTCAACGATACGCTGTTGAATGTCAATATCATATCATGGACAAGATCTAGTCACTAACGTCAACTATATCAGACTTAGACAGTGTCGTCTCTTCAGATATCTCCTCAGCGTCGACTGCGATTTTGACTAATACACGTAACGATGGGGGCGGCTCCAGCTTCAATCGACTGAGATCACCGAATTGACGGAGACCAAGTTGATAGAAGAGTTCCTCTCTGAGAGTAGCGCAGAGAACATGAGTAGTAATATAAGCATCGGTACGAAATACTTACGCTAACGCGCCATGGTTTACGAGATATAGCTTGGTTGAATATTGTATCAAGGAAAGACAACGGTTCACATCCACGATGCCAACGAAAGTGTGCTTTTCAAGGATCTCAGTGAGCACTATGATTGATAGTTTGTCAACCTTTTTGTCTACTCAGGACAACATAATGCTTACATTTATGCTTCCCTTTCGCTATTCGACTCCGCAACTGGTTCACCGAAGTCAAAAAGCACTCCGATTCCTTCACGTCCCTAGACCGAGCTTGTGGTTGTGCTTCTGAATTGGGGTCTGTCGGCTCCTTGCCAATTTGACTAGGGTTCACAACAGGAAACATGGAGTCGAGCGTGCGATCCTTCAGTGACGTTCGAACTTTATGATGTGAATATATTTTTTTAGGTCCTGAACCAGAGGCATGTTCATTCTCCTGATCTTCATCGTTAGCGGTCTGAGTCTCAGTAGGAACATCTTTTCGTTTCTTGTCGTTTCTTTGGCTAGAAGTTTCGATCCCTCCTGTCAATAAAGTCTGGTCCTCATTCGTTCAGAAAGAAAGGGAAAATAATTTGTTCCTAACCTTACCTGATATTCAAATACACGCGATTGGCTTTGTTCTGCTAGTTTTGCTTGCAAGGTATTACATATTTGCACAGTGATTTCTTCTTCATTGAGAAAGTGCACTTCTTTCTTCGTCGGATGTACATTGACATCGACTGACTGAGGATCTATCCTCAGACTCAATCAATTGTCAGCAGTTTCTCGAAACAAAATCTGAAGACCAACCTCAAATATACGAAAGGAGCGGCGCCTTTAGGAAGTACGCCAGTATAGACGTTTTCTATGGCGCGCTTGATGCGCGAAGACTCAACCAATCGAGCTGAAACGATTCGGATGAGGAGAGTGAAATTTTGACGGTGGGACATAGCGCGACGCACAGTTGATGAAAAGCAAAAAGATCGTTTTTTTCCCTTGATAATTCACGTTCGTAAGATAGACTTCCGAGCTCCAGGATTCTTCATTATTCGTATTTTCATTAACCGTGACTTGGAGCAAGTCCTTTTCAATGCTGGGACCATACAGCATCTTGATTGCATGTCTAGTTGTGGAAGCCGATGGAGTGCTAAGATCCGGAGAGGGTGAGCCAGCCTATGTAGGATTCAGTCAGTGCCTTTGATAACCAGTGGACGACAAGAGCTGCCATGCTGCCATACCTTTTTGCACGTGAAAGAAACCTTGGAATTGTGTATCGCATACTTGGTAAGTACATCAAGGATCCGAGCATATTCTTCAGACGTATTTCGCAGCGCGGATAGACGCGTCGGAGTGTTAAAAAAGAGATTTTCTATCTAAAAAATTGTTAGAGTCCTGCAGCAAGTGATGCAACAAAGCGCACAGTGATAGTAGTACCGTCGTTCCCAGCGCAAGGTTTTGGCTCCTCGGATTGACCACGCTGGGCGGGAACAAGTTTACCATCTGAGTAATGTACTCTGATGAGAGGTTCAGTATCCAATATCGGGAAAAACCAGTGACCTACTTGTAGGCACAGGCCGACGTCCTCGTCTTTGTCACCACAGAGAGATGAGCAACATGGGAGATAGATGCGAGAGCTTCTCCTCGAAAACCGTATGTAGTTAGCTTCGACAGGTCAGAAAATGTTGATAGTTTTGACGTTGTGAATCGTTCAGCAAGTATTGGGAGATCTGATTGCTAGTAGAAGAACGCGTTAGGAGCGAAAGTATGAGAAATTTGATACGCACACGAATTCCACACCCATTATCTTGGATCTGCAAAAACTTTAGCCCACCGTCTTTCACTGTGACACGAATCGTTGTAGCTCCTGCATCGAGAGAGTTCTCAAGCAGTTCCTTGAGAGCTGAAGCTGGTCTGTGAATGATCTAAACAGCCTGGTCAATTGTCGAACTAATAGAATTCGAATTCAACTTGAACGCTGACTTCTCCGGCAGCAATACGATTGATAAGTGATTCTTGGAGGCGTCGAATCGGTGCGGGAGCGGGGGCCTCGTCTGCCAGTTCAGGGTTCATTGGAAAGCAACGAAAGTGATGAGCAATGGCGTGCGCTCCACGTGCCATTTCTCAATAAGAGGTTTGGAAATTGGTTTACATTCCTCGTGGACTCCATAGAGATTTAAAGCAAACTTCTACTACATTATAGCTGCATTCTACTGTCCTCGCTCTCCCACCCAGGGTTCTTTTTCAATATCACGAAGCCTTCCAGGGCCGCAGCGTACGGAATGAACTCTTCTGTCGCTAGTTCCGCACGTTCCGTGGTCCCAAGTCGTACCGGTGTTGTATGTGTTTGGAAGCCAGATATTGTGCGGGGTTTTCCTGCTTGTCCAACAACATCAACAGCCTGATGTACAGCTTGAATTAGCACATGAACAAAGTATATAAGCAAACAGAATGTACTACCTGACCAACACGAACGGCTACAGGCAGGTTGTTGAGCTCTTCATCAAGAGTGATCATGAATCGAGGATACATGGCGTTCACGAGGAAGTATAACATCCAATGTTGCTTGTCTAGAATGACTGCATGAATAGAAATGATCAGCATCGAGTTGCCCGACGGAAACTTTCATCTTACATCCTTTGGCATCCGTGAACGCGGTAAGGACAGCCAGGAGTCCAGCGACGGCAGGCTTGTGCATGATACTGCGGTCTGAGAAGAAGGGGTTGACCCCAATAGTTCCTTTGCCCATATGTACTAACCCCTGTGCGATCCGCACCATGAATAGGCAATCAGCTTCCTTGTGATAGTAACCAGCAAGTTGTCGAAGCATCTGCGCTAGTCGGGCGTTGTTCGAACCAGCACCAACCAAACCCATGGCAAAGATTGCGTTGAGAGCAACGGCTAAATCGTTGTCGTGACTGTATTTTGATAACGTTTCCAAAATTGGCAGTTGTGGATTTGAGGCGTTGACAAGACCAATTGCGAGGGGTACTGCTTTCCGTATATTGGGCTCACCGTAATGCATCTAGAGGAAAACTAAGAAGAGTTTACAGAAGGAAAGCCATGAAAGGGACTCACAAGGTGGTTGAATTGTCTCATGGACATCTGGGATCCGATCTCCTCACCCATTGAAATCAAGGCAACGGCAATGACAGCAAAGGTTTGGAAAGTGTCATCCTGCTTGGGTGACTCTTCCTTCTTCTCCTCGCCGTCTTTCTTCTCCTCGACATCCTTCTTCTCCTTGTCACTGTCCTTCTTCTCTTCCTCCTTCGGTGGTACAATATGCTCATCGCATTCATGCAGCATTTTTTGAACCCTGAGAACGTTGGTCGTCCCCGCAAAGGCGCATGCTTCAACAATGACTTGTGCCGTTTTAGAGATAGGTTTCTCAATGGCTTTGAGTGTCTCCAGCGTGGCATCACTACCATTTTGTTGACCTTGAGAAATGTCAGCCCGAAGAACATAGGGAAGTAAGAAATATATAGGTACCCAAGTATAGTAAGGCTAAGCCTAAAGCTAGGAATCGCGCCCACTTGCCCTCCAACTCCTTGTCTCCCCGTTCGGCTTTCTCCATTAATACTTGCAGAATCGTTCCGGTAATTTCTCCGTTCTCACTACCTACGAAGACAAACCCAAGAGCCAAGGCAGCCAAACTGCAAATTTCCATTGAAACGTCTTCATCCACGATGTACGGAAGAAGAGTTGCCATGACTTCTTCGCGTTGAGATCCTGCGTAAGCCATTCCAAGGCCCATGATCGCACCAGTCCGGAGAGGGACAGACTTGTTCTCGACGTGCTCAGCTAAGAGTGCGAGAGCTGCGTCGGTTTCTGTGCGAATACTGGAATTGGAAATACCAATAGCGAGATAACATCCGGCCTGGAAATTCATCAGGTAAGGTCATAGCGCATGGTGCCGATACGTTTACCTTGATATACTCCTCCGCCGAGTAAGTGTACTTGTCGATATGAGTAAGACCCATATCGGTGTCCCAAAGCAAACTCAAACCAAGCGATGCAGCAGCGCTCATCATCCCTGGAATAATCTCTCAATGAGATGCATGCGATGAACAGTCAATACATACCATGCTCTTTGTTTTTGTAGATCCAGCTACTACCAGCCTCTACGTCAACCATCAATTTGTCGTTTCCGAATCCAGCATTCACGAACGCGTTAACAAAAGTTCCAGCAAGGTTACCACGAGCAGAATCGACGTTAGATGTCGACGCACCTACACGAACAATCAGCAATGAAAAGGCGCCAATGGAAGTGAACTCACGAGTGTTCTCTAAATGAGTCTTGTACACATCCTCTAGGCTTTTGGCCTCTGAAACACCCATTTCCTTTCCGAACTCACGGAACGAAGAACTGAGGCGAGTATTGCTGAGGCATTCTGAGAGATCTGAAGGGAACTCCTCCTCCTCTTCACCATCTGCACTGTCTGCTTGTAGCCACTCAATAGGTATTTGAGCGCGAGCGAGGATGAATGCCAGCTGACGCTTCATCACACTGATGGTTTGAATAAGCCTCTATATAATCCACTAATGAGAGAACACGTACGGGTTACCAGCCGCGTTGAAGTCATCTCGTACCATGTCCCGGTCACCCAAACGAATGGCGATGGCGATGGCTTCAGGGAACTTCTGGAAATGAGTATATATTTTATGAACCGTTTGGAGAAAGGTAATGTCATCCGGTGGCGGAAGGAAACTAACGCAGCGCGTCATGTATTGGCAAACCCGGTCAAATGTGTTCTCATCCACCAAAGTCACGATAGCCTCTATCATCTCTAACTCCTGCAGTAGATCCACAGCATCAGGTTCTGCGTTGTGACTGAGCAAGAACGTGGAGCACTCTTTTGCAAGAGATCGTAAATCCTCGATTGTTCCGAGAAGCTCGATTTTCGGAGTCTCCGATTCAGGGGGCGTACCATCTTCTTGTACCTCGCGGTACTCAAACTCTTCACCAAGCTCGGCAGCGAGATGGCGGACATATTCATGACCCCAGGTGCCGGGATCGACCAGAGGAGCATTTGCTGGCCTAAGAGAAGCCGAAAGTAGACGGTATTTCAGAGTTCCTCGAGGTTGCGTGTCAGAATAAGTCATGGCAAGTACAGAGAGAATGTCTGCAAATTGGCTCTGTAGATGGATCAATTATCTGGGAGGATACCGGACAAATGAACGGCACCTTGTTCTCTGAAGCAGACCAGCCTTCGTATAATGCTTGAAGATCCGGAAAATGTGGACGAAGAAACTTCAGAGGTTTTGGTACAGATGTCATAGAGGATGTGGATGTTCGTATTAGGGTCCGAAGAGACTCAAGTGCAGGACGGTAGAGCTCCGTGTTGGGTTCCTAGAGCCTGTGAGAATGAATTACCAGTGAAATACAAGATTGTCACCTTCAATCGTTCGACAAGCATCTCTAATTCTGAGCGAAGCTGAAGGTCTTCTTCGGACTGAGGCAAATCAGCAGCATTCCCAGTTCACACTTGATGAGAACAATACCAGTTCATCGCCCTCCTTCTCTTCATCCTTCTTGTCCTCTAACTTCGAAGATCCCTCCTCCTTGTCAGATTGGTCCGGTTTCTTGGATTTTGGATCTTTTGATGGAACCGGGATGGCGAATTTGGCAGGATCGGACATAGTTGAAGAGAAAAGGATAGGTGTTCGTGTTCGTGTCAAGACGCGACGCGCGTCCTGGTCTTGATTTGCCTTTGTTTGGATCAGATGGCCATACCGGCGCTAATTCCATCAGAAGCGAAAGTCCGGGATAAGCACCCAAAGGTGGTTTATCAGAGGATAAGATAAACGCGTGAGTCGGACCTTTGACGTTAAGACGTTACCACCAAACACTTCAACTCGTGGGTATGGGCAACCTCAATACAGTTCGGCACCATGCCGCATGCGACCATTTTGGTACAATCTAAGCGCTAAACGCAAATTCCTTCGCGCTCCTTCCAGGGAATTTGGTGGACAAGAACCAGAAGAGCAGACTCTCAATGAAAAAGATGTACATATTGTGAAGCTATATATACTTGTAATGCCCACAAAAAAAGCTATAAATGTACCCTCTGCCTAAAATCGCAAATGACATCTGCGCAAAGAAATTTTATTTCCCCAATTTTTTCTGTTATTTACATATGATTCCATGCAGCGAAGCAGGGCCGAAAAGTTTTCAAGGTGCACTGGGACAAGGATATGGAGAATCCTCGCTGAATTCGTAGTCCGATAATATAAAAATAATAAGCCCTTGGTCTCCCATCCCCCGGACATGGCACGTGCACAGCTCCACGCCACCAGCCGCGTCGTGACTTGTGAATTACTTACGCGCTGCTCAACGTAGTATCATTATTTAGCTATAATACATTGAACTACATAAAAACCATTATGTTAAATCTATGTTCCTTCATCACCACGCCGTGGACGTGTACGATAATACATTGCAGAGGCAGACCCAGAGTCCCATGTAGCCAATGGCGCACCTCGGTTCATATTATGCCGTTTTTCCTTCTCCAAACAAGCTTCCATCATCCGAAGGAAGCTCCCGCCGTGACGCAAAACTGCGGAAAGCATACGGTTGTCACGAAACTGGATCTGATAGGCTAGCCCATCTGCAAAGCTATGCAAGTCCTGGGTAAGGTCTTCCATTTGCTCTTTAAAAGTTGAACCAATGTTCATTGCCACGTCATCGTTTTCTTCTTCCTCATCATCCGATTCCTCGCCTTCTGATTTCTCACTGTTATCGATTCTGTCTACAACAGGTTCCTCATTTAGCCTCTCTAATTCATCTGTGTTCTGTGAGTGTAGCGGTTTGAGAAGTGGATGAGACCAAACTGGTGCAATCCGACTCCGTTTGACCTGAAGAAAGAAGATCGGTGGGACAGGCTCAACACCTTGAACAAGGTGTTTACACAGAAGGAACCAGCTTTTTGCTAAGTATGGGCAAGTACAAACCCATCGATGGACATCTGGGCAATACTTCAGGTTGAGCGGCAATGTGATCGAAGTTTTTGCACATCGTTTCCACTCTTTCTTAAAGGCTTTACGCCAAGAGGGCAATTCTCGATATCGGCCAGTGTCTTTCTTCATTATATCAAGTTTTCGGTAATAGGTTGGTGCTAGCTTTGTTACCAGGATCCAAACGAGTAAATCGAGTCGGGGCTTGTGGAAGTGGTGCAGGAAATCATGTTTGATGCGACGCCATCTTCGATAGGATAATGGTGAGTGTTTTGGACATTGAATACACAACTAGAGATTCTTACTGGCTTTCGCATATCATGGTTGTCTTTAGGATTGTAATCTCAGCTACCGTTGACCACGCCCATAATCTCCAGCGCAATGGTCGGTACCAGTTCTCCCATAGATAAGCCCATAGCTCATGTAAGTCATATTCCTTGCAAAATCCGTACATTTCCTTGACCGCCCAGTAATAGATTCCTTCAGGCGTTGGTGCCGAATACCCCGGGATCAATGGGTGAGCATGTCTATGTGCCTTGATTTTGCCAAGGACACTTTCATGTAACTCTGGTGGACAGAACTTACGCCGCATCGACTCGGCTTTGTGCTCTTCAGGCACTGGAGGCTTTGGCGGAAGGAGTTTAATTCGTGGAAGTTGGGATGGCTGAGGTTGTGCCGTTGGCAAAGGCTTGGGCTGGGATGCAGGTAAACGAAAGGTGATCACATTTGGATCTCGCTTCAACTGGGTAGGAGGATCATCTGTGGTTATATCCCGGCCACCACCTTCTCTTCCACCTTCTTGTTCATTTGGGTCTGCTTGGCCCAGAGGAACCCAAGCCAAGTCAATGAACGAGAATTCGGCATGTGCTCAGTCCATGTTATAGGGTGTAGTAGATAGTTTTACCTTTTCAATTTGCTCTCTAATGGCTTTCTGCTGATGCCAATAGCAAATCTGGATCCGAGTCGATGGCCAGACATCACTCAGAGCCCCGATTTCTGCCATGTCTTTATCAGCGTGAGCATATTTCGGAGTCAGATGGTAACTGTTACGCAAATGAGTGAGCCATTTCGCAATAGCTTTAACTCGTTTTCGTGGCTCATCTGAATTCACCGTCGATAGAAGACAGTAACTGAGTGGAAAACCAGTGTTGTCATGCTCTACCATCAATGCGTAGAGCTCGAGATGCTTGGAATTGGTGTCATCTGAGATTGAGTCAGACAATGTTTACTTACCAAAATGCAGGCTTTGCACTTACAGGTTGCATCAAGCGCAATCTCGATTCCATTTTTCACTAAATTTAATGAGTTGGCAATTCGCTTCAGCCCCCATGCCAGCATTTCAACTCCATCTTCCATGGTAGCTTCAAAGACATCGGCTTCTTCACAATATTCTTCAAGTAATATCTTGGCTGAAGGTAGTTGCTTTGGGTCTTTCTTCCATAGCTCTTCACTCATTGTTGTCCAGGCAGCATGAATCTGCTTTGCAGTAGTTTCGGGGTGTGTCTCCTGAATTTTGGCAACAAGCGAGGATGGAGTACTCCAAAGAAGGTTATCGTGAATAATCTGGAGAGCTTCGTTCTTCAATGACACATCATAGTAAGGTACGTGAGCGGTGCAGTGGACAAGCTTTACGGTTATGATTTTCATATCTAGCTGTGAAGCGTTGATCCATTTTGATATCACGGTGAGTCTACCCTTACAGGTAAATCGTTCCATCCCAACATAATCACGATGGACCACATTGTCGCCTTGGCGAGGCTTAGGTGCCTTCTTGTGATCTGAGTCCTGGCAGCACCAGTAACGTGTCTTGTGTCCCGTTGTCATCTTCGGATGATTATGAACTCTGAATATCCATCATGAGTTACAGTAGTTGGATTTAGACAGTGGGACGCACGTAAATCGGTATCCCGTCACTTTCCAAACTTCATTTGCAGTCATTTTGACGCGCTCGCGATCGGAAAGCAAAGGATCGGTGGGCATAGTGTATTGGCCATGAAAAGAGATATGGTTCTTCTGCGAGACTTTCCTCAAAGCCTGAAACATATCCTCTCCACTTTTATACTGAACAGGTGAATTCTATGCAATGGTGAGGTTGGTGTAAGCGTTGCGTACACAACGACACTCACGTCAGACAGCTTGATAAGAACACTGTGTATTCTTTGAGAGCGATGCGTGATAATCGTACGATAAGTGTGTGATGTAAAGGAAAGAGGAAGAAGAAGGAAGAAGTAAGTGTAGTCCGGGCTATATGTAGTCCCGACAGCCGAGAAGCCGGAGTTAAGCGCGAGAGGCGCTTACAGTTGGTAGAACTAGGTGAGATTCAATATTCTGACCTTATTCCCTTCATCATCACTGTGTTACGAATTGACTCTTTTTCCTTTTATTATTTCTCTTTTAGTACTTTAGACGCCCATTCCCTTTTAGGTACATTAGCGCTGCTTCTGCTTCTCTTGACAAAGAACACTTATCTGATGAAGAACAGAAAGAGAATGATCCCCGAGATGCTCAGCTCGAGAAGGCAAATCGACAAAGAATTGAGGCAAAATGAGCGCGATAAAATTGAATAGCCTCAGATAAGCGCTCTATTAGTCAGCGCACGGAAAGTCTTGCAGCCGTTGCCCATACCCACAACTCGACTCTCATCTCGTCTAGATTTTTTTTTCATTTTATATCTTTCAAACCTCCCGCCCCCTCCCGATCACGTTAACTTAAAATTTTTGTCTCTAATTATTCATTAAGCATCCTTTTGACATTCCAGATGGGTTACCTGCCCAAAATTCAAAACACATGGGGCCAAGCCTCAGCCAACCCTTCGCATTCTGATTAGACATTGAACTAGATTGTTTTGTTGCTCGACAATAGCTATTATCTTATTTGATGTGGTGAAGTGAGGAAATTGGTTCCACTTGTCAAAATCGTTATAAAGTAGTGACAACGATGGTTCAGCTTGGCCTGAAGAAGAGCAGCACGTTGGTTCAACGTTGTGTCCAATTTTGAACTTTACTTTTAGTTATACGTAATTGTTTATAATTCCTCCTTCACGGAAACGATTGAAAGAAAAACAATCTCTGGTGACTCTTAACTCAAGAGATAGGGATATGATCCGAATAAAACCTGGCTCTTCCACACCTTTCTCTGCAGATGCATAATTATGGGTGTATTGGGCTCAATGTAAGTTCTTAGCTTGGCTTTTCATTTTATACTCAGTAATACATTTTCATGTCTCCCTTAACTTCTGTTGGCCCTAAAGTATTGTGGTATCTACTACAACAGTAAAGATAGACAAGATAGTACGGTATGACAGTCATGTACTTTTGCAAACTATAAGAGTGAGAGATAGATAAATAAATAAATAAAAATCAGCATGGTCCGACAGACTTTGAAAATTATTCGTTGCAATATTCTGAACTTGACTCCAAGTATTCGAAGCAATGGAGGTGCTGGAGGCTCTTGGGACACTCGAAGAACTCGAGATTCTTGGTATTTATAGCGCTGATCCATCGCATCCAACGCGACCATTTGGGCCCAAGAAGTGAACTCTTGTGCGGGTCGTGGCCATGAAGGAGAGTAGGATATTCCGTTTTCTGCGAGTTCTAAGAGAGCGATGTACTAGATTGCTTGCTACAAAAAATGAATGATTGGAGATGACAGCTGATGCTGCTACACTCTACTACACCGTCTAAATACTCGAACAAAACTAATGCACAAACGATAATATTAATCAAAGGCTTGAAACGAGAATGCAGTTGCTAAAAATTCTACAGATTCAACGAAATGAACCGAATACTCTATGAAAATCTCATCCAAAATGTTTATTTAGTCCGTCAAATATGAGAAAGATGATTGCGCTACTAGGTATCGACCTCGCTACGGTGATGCCACAACCAGCATACAGTCCTCGGATACCTTGCGCTTTGTACATCTGGGCAAATGTACCGAAAAACGATGGAGGAGAATATCGATATGGCTGACCTGGAGCGCCAGCCGTTACTAGTTCAGGTCTGAGCTCCTCCGCGGTCTGCATAGCGCTCTTCACAGTATCAGCTGGGAACAAGGCAAGGTTGAATGCTGCTCCTGCGCAGGCACCAGATAGTGCCGATTCCCAAGGGCGAAGGGTGAGATCTTCTTGGCTGCTTGATGTACGCCGAGCGAGGAGGAGAGATGCGACATATTCCTTGGTCACAAACCACGCTGCGGTGCCACCAGTCTCTCTGATGAGGGTTCCTGTGTGGCCCAACCACAGGCCTGTGAATCCGGCACCACGAAATGCTGAGGCTAACACTGTGAACGGGCCTGGGAGACCTGGAAAAGAATGCACAGGGGATGATGACGAAGGTGGGATCAGCATCTGCACTTGCATTTTACATTTCACGAGTTCGATCGGTGTACTGGATTGCAGTAAGTTGACAGAAGAAAGGCAGATCAACGGAAATAGTACGCACAGGAGAAAGCTTGTTACGGTTCCAGAGCCGGCAGCCGCGATCGCTAGTTGATGTAAAGGAAGTCGTTGTGACTCCGGCTGGTGTGTGATACGTCTGATAATATTCTGGAATTCTCTGTACGACAAGAACAAGGAAGCGTTTTCAACCATTGCGCCAGCAATTGGTGCAGGAAGACCCTGTGTAAGTAAACCTTTCGTCAGTTTTAAAAACTCGCGGCTGATGTCTGTAAGTTTGCCAAGCTCACCCTATACAGACCTCTTACGCCCTCATTCTTCCATGTCTTCGTTAAACAATCTATCGGGCCTGCGAATCGAGCAGACGAATCCAACACCTGGGACTGTAACCGTACTTTTGTGAGGTCAAAAGGATGTTCAAACACTTTGGAAACCATTCCGGCAATCTGTGCAGTGTGAGCCAAGCGCGAGGATACTTGGCAGATTGCACGTACACTTCCAAAGGTGATATCCTTCAATACACGGATATGGCTTGGCGTCGTGGCCATGGTTTCGTTGGGAACATCCATAGTGAAAGTACACGAGATGGTTGGGTATAAGGAAGACTTGTAGAGCGTCAGCAGAGCATCATTTATGAAGTCGAGACAGCAGTGTTGCAGGCTTACAGCCTTAATGTAAAGCGGCTGTAAAGAGTAAAGATCGGAGGAAAAAAAGCGATTGGCCTGTGACTCGATGCTATTACCGGACCGGGTTTTTAAGCGCTCACCTTGTTGGCGCTTAATTAGCCCCGTGTCCCGGAGCTTTCGGTTCGAGGTCCTACCGAGGTCCGATGAGAAAAACGGATCTTAACCTAATCGGGCAAAATCCGCTTATCTCTTCTTCCTTGTACTTCCATCTTGACGTTGTAAACGACGACGACTCAAAAGCAAAGTACGATTGAAAATACCCACCATCGTCCTTGTTTTTTATGACCTCCCACGCCTCCCACCATTCCGGTCAATCTCAATCTCAATCCTATGCTTCTTCTCCTTCTGGCCAATCATACCAATCGACAGCCACGGAAGACGAAGAAGATTGGGAGGATTATGTCAAGGGAGGTTATCACCCAGTCCATATAGGTGATGCTTTTAGCGAAGGACGATATGTGGTGGTGAGGAAGCTGGGTTGGGGACATTTTAGCACGGTCTGGTTGGCTTGGGATGGGAGGTGAATGCCAAGACTGCCAGTGAAGGTTCTCAATCCTGATGATTTGTCCCAGAATGAAGCGTCATGTAGCACTCAAAGTCGTCAAATCTGCACCTCGATATACAGAGACGGCTTTGGACGAGATAAAACTCTTGCAGAGACTGATCATAAGCTCGGTTCCATCTTCAACAACACAAACAGGTGCTCTCTCTCCTTCTCTTTTGCATCCTGGACGCTCCCATGTAATTTCCTTCCTCGACCATTTTCGGCATCGTGGGCCGAACGGAACACATGTTTGCATGGTTTTTGAAGTGCTAGGAGAGAATTTACTGGGATTGATCAAAAGGCACCAGAGTAAAGGTGTTCCAATGGGATTAGTGAAGCAAATTGGAAAGCAGGTTCTCCTTGGTCTGGATTATATGCACCGCTGTTGCGGTGTCATTCACACAGATCTGAAACCCGAAAATGTACTTATTGCTATTGACGATGTTGAGGGGATCATCCAGGCGGAGCTTGCGAAGGCAAAACAAATCAATGCCTCGGCCACGGACTCTTCATCATCTTCGGGGCGAATGTCGGGAGTACTCGGTGTTCCGCCCTCAACAGGAAGAGGAGGAAATCAAACCCCTCGATCCGAAAGTCTCGTCATTACTTCCTCACAGCCACTACCTAGTCCTTCTTCTTCTTTCGGAAGCACGGGCTTCTTATCAAGTCTGGTATCAACAGGTGGGAATCTTCCCAAGTCGATCTATTCATCCGCGAGTAATTCAACATCTTCGGGTGGGGGATTTGACAAGTTTTCATTCGGTATGAGCAAGATAGATGCCGAAGCAGGTTCATCGAAGGAACGTCGCTCAAACGCAGAAGAAATTGCTGAACGTGTGGGGAACGTGTCTTTGGATAAGCCATCTATCGCCGAGGACAGAGAAGATGTATTGGAGTTTTCAACAAATAAGTCAAAGAAATCTCAGGCAAAAGAGCCTAAAGTTTCTTTGCTCACACAACAAGCTCCATCTCATACTTCAAACGCCTCCAGTCCACCTTCGCGTTCGCACATGAAATTGTCACCAGAAGCTCAACCTCCGCTTGACGCGAAGGCGATGCAGATCACAAACGACGGAATGGATCGTGTTCAGGAGACTGTCAGTGCTATGGCACCACTGGAGGTTGAAGAGAAAATTACGGTCAAAATTGCTGATCTGGGAAATGGTGGGCTTTGACCCCTATCTTCATCCATCCAATTTCTGACGATAATGCTTCCACATATTTTGCTATCAGCTACTTGGACCGAACACCACTTCACTGACGACATTCAAACGCGTCAATACCGCGCTCCGGAGGTAATATTAGGTGCAAAGTGGGGAACCAGCGCTGATATGTGGAGTTTAGCTTGCGTGGTGAGTATTTTGACATCGAATCAAACCGCTGCATAATTCTCGTTTGCTCAGCTGTTCGAGCTTATCACTGGTGGAGACTACTTGTTCGATCCGGCAAGCGGTTCGAGGTACTCGAAGGTATGTATATCCTTATCTTCGATTACTGAGAAAAATAGTTAACCTGGTTCCCGTCTTTTTTCCTCGGATGCCCTAGGACGACGATCATATCGCACAAATGATGGAGCTTGTGGGTACTCTGCCGGGTTCATTAACAATGGGTGGGAAGTACAGCGGGGAGTTCTTCACACGAAAAGGTATGTCTATCTTTTACCCGTGAGCAATCCTATGGTCTGACTCTCTCCTCCTCACTAAGGCGACCTCCGACACATTTCGAAGCTTCGTTATTGGCCTCTCCATTCCGTCTTAGCAGACAAATATCTTTTTCCTGCCAATGCAGCTTCTCATCTCGCAGGATTTCTGAATCCGATGCTGGCTGGAAGCCCAGATAAAAGGGCTGGAGCAAGGGATATGCTGGTTTTTGGGTGTGCTTTAGTTGGTTTGTATCTTTGTGTTTTTCTTCTCTATTGATTGGCTTACATACCGTTCATTTCCCGCTTATCTAGGCAACGCAACATTCTCACAACAAACTTTATCAAATGATGAACAAGAAGACACCAATTTGCCGTACGAGATCACCCCAACTGCAGCATTAGCAGTGACCGCGAACGCTCTTGGCGTCCCTTCCCAGTATTCACGTCGCCTTCCACTACCAATTCAACCACAATTATCCTCTTCCCATGCTCATTCCACTCATTCATCCGCTCCTCACTCCAACCCTTCACCATCTCGTCAAAGCTATCAAAGTTACCACCCACCACCTTCCATTTCTTCCCTTACCGCTCCGGGCGCAGGCTGGCTTGCTGGAATCGTCGTACAAGGTGAAGTAGATGTTTTGGAGCGCTTAGAAAGGATGCGAATCAAGAAGGTATCCGAAGAGAGGAGTCGGAGTCGCTCCACTGAGAAAGACACAGAGAAGGATAAGGAGAATCGGGTAGAGAGGGGGAGGGATCGGCAGCTTGCCATTGGCTCGGCAGCAAGTGGAGAGAAGCTTAGAGGCAGGACAAAAACACCAACACCTCCAAGTCCTCCTGTGTCGCCTTCACCCTCCCGACTGAAGGCTCCAAAGTTGGAACACAGGGTTTCGGACGCGACTGTGACGGAAGATGATGTTTCTAGTCTAACACTCAGTGAAGCAGTAGAAGTGTCAGAAAGCAAACCCACACTGTCCACAGTTACAACTGCGTCTGCAAACGCCAGGAATACAGCCACCGTACAGGAACAGGCCGAGGTGGATGCTATGAAACCTGTCGGGGAGGTTGAGCCAGAGTCTGAGTCGAATGGGTCTGGTGGTGCAGAGCCAGATCCGGAGGCGAAAGACGAAGATGTTGTAATGGACTCTCCTGTAAAAACTACTCCTACTCTTGGATCTGGATCTGGAGCCGCAAAAAATGTTGTGAGTGCATATACACCTTTATCTGGAAGCTCTTTTCTAAATGCTGTTGATGCAGAAGGCTACAACAGCCTCATCTAGTAATACAGTCAATGTTGTTAATAATGCATCGCTTACCCTCAATTCAGCTCCCAAAGGAAATCAAGGAGGGAGGGGAGGCAAATCAGGGAGAGGAGGAAATGCTAAACGGGGTGGAAAAGGAAGAGGCACCGCCTAGGCGCATAAAATCTTTTAGAATCGGACATGGTTCTTTGTATCGTACTTGTAAGAGATTGAAGTTACGGTAAGAATGGCCGTGGTGAAGGGATCAGGTGCTTACTAGAGGCCATCTTAATATTAATACATGTAGTGTAGGATACATAACGACTGTTTTGAAGTTTCAACTTTCCTTGTGGGGGGCCTGACATTTTAGAACGTAGGTAAGCACGCTGCGGAGACCTCACTGTAATTGTCAAAACATGTATAGGACAGTGGAAAGGTATACACCAAATATGAGGTATTCAAAACTAATTTCTAATTTCTAGAAAAAACTCCAATGACCACGGTTAAGACGATATCAATGTCAAGTTACATTCAATCTTCTGCAGCCTGAGTTGCCTCGACAATTCCTGTCACATCACCTGAAACCATTGCTTCAATAGTCGCTCCCAAACCACCAGGCTCCTTCGTTTTCTCAGGAGCAGCCTCTTCATCTTCCGTGTTGACCCGCGCCGGAGGTTGCACTGCTTCGACTTCGTTTTCTTTCAGCCACTCGAGAGAAATCTCGACATCTATGACCGAGCTTCCTATACCTAAAGCAAAGTCTAGCTCCTTCCGTTGAAGAATGAGCTTTGATGACATGCTCGGTGGTTGCGCTTGGGATGGGTCTGAATTTGGTGGAGGCTGGGGCATATGAAAAGTTGGAATGAACCACAACCAGCCCATAAAGACCTGTGAAGAGACGAAAATGAAAGATTATACGGGATATACATGCATCATCACTGACCTGACCCATGTATAACTTTGCCCGAACCTCCCTTCCGGCATCGAGTACCACGCCTTTCCCCTTCACGTTTTGGGTCAGATCGTACATGGAATTTGCCTCTGAGGCGGGTATATCAATGTCCTCAGGCTTCACACTCGATAGTTCCTGACTCTCTTTGAGGTCTTGTCTAAAATCCTTCCAACTCCCCTCCGATAACGGATGTAGGGTATATGTTTTGATCTTGCCATCCTGAGAAATGTATCAGAATAAATAATCGATAGGTAGCACATCGTAATTAATACCTCTTCGGTTTTGTCTTTGGTGATGGATTGTTCACCCACGGCACCCATTCTCGCAAAACTTCTCACCATCTTCTTATTGTCCCATCGTCCATCACTGAATAGTTCGCTCAAGATCTCTTTCCCAAAATGATCTGTGCCAGGTCCACGCCGTCCCATAAGTCCCTGACCGCTTTTGCTGTCCATCCGCGTGTATCTCTCCCATCGTTCCAGCGTGTCGACGAAATCGTCGTCATATCTTGCAAGCGATACCCAAACATGAGTGTTTTTGTCCGTCTGAGTCGCGACCGCTGCGGATTTGCTCATATTTGTTCTGTCTATTACAGCATTGGCTGCTCGAATGAGGTTGATACGCACATTGGAGAGCTCTTTCATCCTGATCTTGATCTCCGTCAGGCGAACCTTCGGACGTGGGCGCTTTTCCGATACTGGCAAGCTTGAGATGGTTGTATCTTGGTCGGGTAAAGGGACAAGGGGCTCCGTTGCCCAGAAATGAGAAGGTGCTTCGTGGGACAGGAGAAGAGACCAGTAATAGAGAAATCTCCGTTGACTGGGAATGCTAACGCCTTGCTTGACTTTGTCGGATTCGGAAGACGGAACTTTCATTCGACGCGAGGTATGAAGACTGAGGACATGCTCAAGCGCCTCGCCATATGGTTTCTGTTGTGGCTGATCGGGTTCAGGTGAAACTGGTCCTGACATAGGGGCCGGTGAATCTATGTGTTCTTCAACCAGCACCGAATTGTTTGGGAGTTCAGCAGGAGCAGAATCTTCAGATATGGCATTGATCATCTCGTCTGCACGCATTTTTGCCCAATGTTTACGTGAATAGCTCCTTTCCAGGCGAGGGGGCGAGGCAAGCTTGTCGTTGGACAATAGATAGGCGCATGCCATAGTTCCTGATCTACCTTTTCCAGCTGTATATCATGTTAAGTTGAAGTCTCGTTCTCGCATGGGAGGGCTTTCCACCTTTGCAATGCAGAACGGCCACTCTTTCGGGTGAACCATCAAGCCATATTCGCATTTCACGAGCGACTAAGGGCATGATAGCTAATGGAGGTGCACTATAAATTCATGAGGCAGCGATAAGAAGAAGAAAGTTATGCCTTACTGATGATCTGGAAATGGATATCGAGAAACTCGTCCGTCGAATGTATCCGCGGGATATGAATTTTCTTTGAGAGGACAGAAGTTAAAGACCCAATAATTCTTTCCATGTCGATGGTCCAAGAATTTCTTTGCGTCCTCGCGACGATTGCGATACAAACCTTCAATACCTGCTGCTGGAAAGCCCATAATGATAACCTGATCCGTTATATAGACCAGATCTACAAGCTGATGAGTAGGATTCGACAATAAAATTCTGTACTTCCCGCACCGAGTTCAAGGTTGAGTTTTCCATCTCTGAATCGAGCCTTGTTACCAGATACAATTCTTCGAATATAGTCGGCCATAAAAGAGGTACAAGAGAAAGCTTGGAAGCAGTAAGTGGAGTTGGCGTCTTTGATGTCATTGTGGGATTTATGACGAAGACTGGACCGGGACCGCAGGGCACAGCGGGTTTCGCGCACACGTGCTTTCTGTCCCTTGAATAATTCACGTAAACGCGATCAGTCACGTGTGCTGTTGAAGAAGGCCATCTCGGCTAATAACATGTTTAACTTCAACTTGAAGTCTACGCTTCACGACTTTCTTCATCTCTCTCTCATCTACTCTTTGCCATCTGCTGTACATATAGACCTTGCTACTCTTGAATGTCTTCCAATATTCCGGTTAGCTCTATCTGTTCTTCATCTCTACTTCTGCTTACATCGCGGTCTTCAAGGTTCGTCGGACCACCCGAGTGACCAAAACGACCAAAGACAACGAGAATGCCAATGCCAAGCCGTCGAGGATTATGACTCGCGCCAGAACGCAAGCTAGCAGCTCACTGGTCGAGAATACTCGGGTGACTGCCACCACTGTTGCTTCGAGAGCGAAAGCGGTCGAGACTGGAGCCGAAAAAACTGCAGTGAAGAGGAAGAGAGAGATCTTGGCAGATGTCGTTACGGAACCCAACAGTGGTAAGCTCAAGGCATCCGCAAAGGGTAAAGAAAAGGCCAACACTGGGGAAAAGGCTGCACCCGCTGCTACAACTAGCAAGTCAAAAGCTACCAGCAAAACTGTACGCGCTCCTCTGCGTGAAGTTGGCGGAACAGCCACGACTCAGAGGCCGCTCCGGTCAAAGCCTGTCGCCGGCGACAGACAAATCTTGAGGCCTATCAAGGAAGGTCAAGATAGGGACGAAATTATGGTTGACGAGACTCAAGTTCCAGGTCCTCCACACACGCACTCCTCTCATGCAATACAGCCAGCCAATTTTAAGCTTCTACCACAACCTGCCGACCGCAACGACTCACTTCATCGTGCTCAGGTACCGTTGGAAAATGATCTGGACCGAGAACCTGTTTTCAAGAAGCGTATCACCGAAGATGAAGAAGATCGGCAACCCATTGCTCGTCCCACCCCCCAATTACCAACTGCCCTTGATGAATCCGAATTAGACGAAGATAGGATTGCCACTGAACTTGCTGCCGTTCATGAAGACGAAGAAAGCGCGGGATTGTGGGATGATCTTGACGCAGATGACGCGGAAGATCCTTTTATGGCCCCAGAGTACGTTCACGAAATTATGGAATATATGAAGGAGCTCGAGGTTCGTTTCCTGTTATTGATCGAAGGTTGCTTAACTCTAACGTCGAGCTATCTTCCAGGTAAGAACAGCGCCCACCCCCGACTACATGGCGTACCATTCTGAACTAGACTGGGAAAAGCGCTTTATTCTCGTCGAGTGGATTTTGTCGATTCACTCTCGATACAATTTCCTTGCGGAGTCCTTTTTCCTCTTCGTCAACATTATGGACCGTTTCCTCTCTCTCCGCCCGACAGTCGCACTCTCGAAGCTTCAGCTGGTAGGGGTGTCTTGCTTCTGTACCGCTGTTAAGTTCGAAGAAGGTGTCGCGCCCTCGACGCAGGAACTGGTTCTTCTCACCGGTGAGATTTATACTGCCGACGAAATTTGCAAGGCGGAGCGATATGTGCTCAGAACGATCAATTGGGATATGAGCTTTCCCGGTCCCATGTCATGGTTGCGACGGGGGAGCAAGGCTGACGATCTTGACCCTGTTGCGCGAACATTTGCAAAATATCTGTTGGAACTTGCTTGTTTCCCGCCCGAATTAGTCGCGACGCCATCTTCCCTTGTCGCTGCTACCTCCCTTTGGTTGGCTCGGCTCATTTTGGGCCGGGAAGAATGGGTAAGCTAACTTCAGCTTGATCTGGCTGTCCTTGTATTCACTCAATGGAATGTACAGACCTGCAATCTAATTCATTACACCTCGTATACAGAGCGAGAGATCGTTCCCGTTGCAGAGGTTCTACTGAGTTCTGTCGTTTCCCCCGTTCAGGTCGAAGTTCTTTACAAAAAATATGCATCAAGGAAATTGCTGAAGGTGGGCGGGATTAAACTCACTCAAGTTGAATAGTCCTCATATCATTTACAGTGCAGTGTCTACATACGCAGGTGGGCTTTGGCGCGGTTCGATGCTGCAGCGGACGTCGACCTCGTTGCGGTACTCCCTGTAATTAAAACGGAAATTGTGGAGAGCCGAAATGCCAAAGCAGCAGCAGCGGGCCAACGGCGCTACGCTTAGTCTTTCCAGTTGTCCTCGGGCGCTGCTTTTCATTTCTCATTGCATCTCTAAAAATGGACACCTTTTCTCAACTTCACCGAAGACGCCGACTCGCTTGTTAGATCATTGCAAGTACGCCGAGGCTCTCGTTAGGATGAAAGCTGAGTCTAGACTAATAATTTCTTGCTCGATACATGTATCGATCTTTTTCAAGTTGGCGTCTGGTGTATGTATTCTATCATTTATTCCATCCAATTTTCATCCAATCTACTACTACCATTTGTAACAATATATCTTCGCATCATTGTTCCTTCGATCATTCACTCACTCATGTTTTTTCAATATCAACAAATTTGCACAAGGCTCTTCATCTTTCACGAATAATCTAGTCATTAGCGGTCACTAGATACAGAAATGATTACATATCAACGACGCCTTGACTTCAGCTGAGAGGGAAGGATTAAATGACCATAATATATCCCTGAACCAATTGCAGGAAGAATTGTAGAAGATAAATATAGTAACGAGTACAAGAGTAAGTTAAGTGAACATTACCAACCGCTGTAGGCTGTGCTTTCATATATTAGATACGAGTCAATGAGAACTTCGTCTTGCGGCTCTCGTTAAGGTCGGTTCAAACCGACACCGACACGTCTGAAACGTGGCGTTCAAGCTCAACTTGGAGGATTCCTGCTGCTTTCGGAGCAACAAAGGACGGGCGGCGTGCTTCAGGTTCTGAAGTTTGCGATACGATGTATGGAGAGGTCGGTATGGCGAATGGTAGTGTTTGAGACACATTGATGGAAAGTTCAGAGTAGGATTTCCGAGCCGCCACGAAGATTATAACGAGAGTAGGATAAATGGCCTATAGAAAGTTGGTTGAGTGACGGTACGCCCATCGTTTCAGTTCAAAGGTTTAGACATACTGTGAGGTTTGGGAGCATTGTCGCAAAGACGTTCTCGCCAATGAAGGAAAGCGTCCCTGGAGTTAGCGATATGATCGAGACAATCTGACAATTGGGATCAGAAGAGGTTTTGAGTGATTTTTCCAAGGGGACAGCGCTTACCCAGCATGCGCAGTAGACTACACCGGATTCCAGTAAGAGAACCAAGACCCGTTCTACGCTGGTCTTGCGTGTTTGTTTTCCTAGATTGATTTTGATAGAGCGTCTATACTCCCTATACGTTATGTAGCGTTCGGCAATGTACAGGTCATTGAGTGCCTATGTACTCACCAAACTTTGAGTGCAATAATAGCAGTAGCGACAATGTTGGTCATTAGAAGCATCACGGGCATCAAGACTCGAATTCTTGTTAAAGCAGTTGCTTCGCCAGTTCCATTGGAAAAAGCTTGTTTGAGAACAAATGCTGAATCCAGCGCAATGCCAACTATGAGTTTATCAGCTCGTGTATTATATATCAAGTGAGAAATCTCAACTTGTTGAGCCTAGCCCGCAAAGGATAAGTAGAATACGAAAATAGAGGCGGTCATCATAGAGGACCCAGGCCCGCCAAATTACGATAGCATCGCTTATAAGATACTGTGACAATTGTTAGCCCTGTGGTGACGAATTCCAGAACTTGACCCACATTGATTCGAGAGAAGACCACGATTGCGACTTCCCAGTGCTCTAATGCTTGAGTAGGGTCATACAATGTCTCACCCAAACTTTGCATGATTTTTAACTCCGATACAATGATAGCAACAAGATTGCCCGTTTGGCCAATGAATATGACTACATTCAGAGCGAACAGCACTGAACGAGCAAGAGATTGGCGTAAGCCTTGTTGGCTACGGATGGAAAACAGTTTAAGTAACTAGGCGAGTGGCGTTTAAGACACTTACAGCAAGATATATGCTGCGACGATAGCCAGGACGACATATATCCCTGAAGTGAAAAAGGTTTGGTTTGTGAATCATCCTGATTGCAAAAGGGAGGGTACAAACCAAAGAAGATACCGCCAATGGAGCAAGTTATAATATTCTCCTGTATCTGGGTGACTAGTGAATTGTCTATGGCATCTGACATTCTGCTAAGGAGGGGAGGAAACTAGGACTCTACGATGTCGCATCGGTAGTAGATTGACAAATTTATATCGAAGTCGAGCGCGCACAGACCTTTAGGATGGATTGAGTTCACCATAGCCCATTTTTGTGCCTTGGCTAACCCTGAATATACAGTATGGACTTGCTGGGTGTTTCAGTGACTAGACTTTGCAATTTGGTGGAAAAACGTGAACTCGGGGTTGACATTCGAGTGGCGGGTATGGCTTATCGACTAGTATGCACTGAGTTATGCATAGCATGCAAATCCATTTGATAGGCACTTTTGTATTGACCCTCGAGAATGTCGGTTTGAAAGTATCAAATCTTGAATTGAGATGATAGCTCAAAATGTCATTGAGAGCGTTTCAGTGGCCGCGGACGAGTCAAAACACAGCATCGTATCTCGCCAGGAGATGTCCATTTCTTCGCATAGTAGCCAGAGCTCTGGTAAATCAGTGCGGTATCTCGGGGTATCTGTGGTATGGTATGCTAATGAATTCTAATGTGAGTGTAAGTGGAGTACTAGTATAGGAAACCCACGGTCTATCTTATCAGATAAAATTAGTAAGCTCGAGCTCACCTTTACGCGTCTCCTTCCCGTGGCCAATCAAGTTTCTTTCTGACTAAAGCATTTCTTACCTTTGATTCTTTTTGAACCTCGCGAAACGTCTTGGTGACCTTTTCCCCAGCAACTGGCATCTTTCTCCCAGTCGTCGCACTCTTTATTATAACGATCATCTGCAGGCAGCACGCGCACAGGTAATTTGAACTGCAGGCGTTCCTATATCTGAGAGGTCCACAATGAATAGACTCGGGCAGAGGCTGACCTCTGCGTCGTCGTCCACTCCAACACTTACTACGCAACCGCTCTCTTCTAGCTGCTCTCGCAGGAGCTTGTTGGCTTCGTTCTTCAATAATTCTACCAGGAGCTCAAGATGGATGATGTCTCTTGCAGGACCCAGTTCGCGGACTTTCTCCTCATCACCTAGTTTGATGATGAGGCGTACACCAAAGATTGGGAGTGGCGGCACAGGTCCTAGGTGGATTAACAGTTCAGGCTCCGGTTCGGGTTCAGGCAAGGATGGGAAGGGAGTCAACAAGGATTCAGAAGAGTCGAAGGAAGATGATTCTTCCGAGAAAGTTGAAGCTAGTAGCAGTGAAGGGTCCAGCTCAGAGGAAACTGAGAGCGATTCGGGTTCAGTTCCGCCCGCTTCTTCTTCAGGAAACAACAAGTCCTTGACCAAACCAACTGTTCCAACCAATTACCCCACTGTCCTGGCTCTTCCTATCGCCCGTCGTCCTCTCTTCCCTGGTTTCTATAAGGCTGTTGTGATTAAAAACCCTGCCGTTGTACGTGCAGTCAAGGACATGATGGCGCGAGGACAACCTTATCTTGGTGCTTTCTTACTCAAAGAGGAAGAAGGGAAGGACGGTGAGGGCGAAACACTGGATAAAGATATCATTTCATCCTTGGATGAAGTGCATCAAGTGGGTGTTTTCGCGCAAATCACCTCCGTATTCAGCGCCAATCCGAATCCTGCCGCTCCTGCAGAAGGAAGCAAGGACTCAGATAAGGCTTCTGGTGAAGATATAGAGGAACATCTTACTGCCGTTTTGTACCCACATCGAAGGATTACGATTACTGAACTCCTTAAAAATGGTGCTACATCAGAAGCTACAGAAGCCCGTGTTGAAGTTGTCCATGATGACCAGCCGTCAGAGACTCAAACCCCCACACCTCCTCCAACACCCTCTGGCGAGCAATCCACGTCTGGCCAATTCTCCCCTATCACGTCCTTCCTTCACTCTCATGCCGTATCGGTCGTCAACACTGTGCATTATCCCACCTTACCCTACTCCAAATCGTCGCAGCATATACGCGCTCTTACCGCCGAAATAGTGACCGTGTTCAAAGACATTGCACAGCTGAATCCTCTTTTCCGAGACCAAATAACCAACTTCTCCATCAACCAGGTTGCATCCAACGTCTTTGACGAACCAGACCGATTAGCCGATTTTGCTGCTGCTGTTTCTAGTGGTACATCAGGCGAGCTACAGGAGGTCTTGGAAGAGGCAGAAGTGGCGAATAGGCTTGGCAAGGCATTAGTCGTCCTGAAGAAGGAATTGATTAACGCTCAGCTGCAGAATAAAATTTCCAAGGATGTAGACACCAAAATTGCTAAACGTCAACGTGAGTATTATCTCATGGAACAGTTAAAAGGTATCAAGAAGGAATTGGGGCTTGAGTCGGATGGGAAAGATAAGCTTTTACAGAAGTTCAAGGATCGGGCAGCGCAGCTGGATATGCCTCTGGCAGTTCGGAAGGTCTTTGACGAGGAGCTGAACAAGCTCGCATCACTAGAACCTAGTGCGAGTGAGGCAAATGTCACCAGGACGTACCTTGAATGGATCACTCAGCTCCCTTGGGGTGTTTATACTCCTACTCGGTATAGCGTGGAAGCTGCCCGACAGGTTTTGGAAGAAGATCACTATGGTTTGAAGGAGTTGAAAGAGCGGATATTGGAGTTCGTCGCAGTAGGAAAGCTGAGAGGAAGTCTCGAATCTGCGTCCACCGTTGTTCCAAAGCCGGATCCTGCTACTAACACGTCTTTGGATTCGGACTCTGAAGGGTCTGTTCCTCCTCCTGCTCCAATTGACCGTCTTCCCACTCCCGAGGGCAAAATCATTCTCTTGCATGGTCCACCGGGCGTTGGTAAGACTTCTGTTGGCAAGTCTCTCGCCAGAGCAGTAGGTCGCGAATTTTTCCGCTTTTCGGTTGGTGGTCTGGGCGATGTTGCTGAGATCAAAGGACACCGGAGAACCTACGTCGGGTGAGTCTCCTCTGAGGTACTCCAGAACCCGATCTTGATTCTGTTATCCATTAGTGCCCTTCCAGGGAAAATTGTCCAGGCTCTCAAACGAGTTGGTACTTCAAATCCTCTTGTTCTTATTGATGAGATCGACAAGCTTGGAAGAGGACATAACGGCGATCCATCTAGTGCCCTGCTGGAAATGCTGGATCCTGAACAGAATAGAGAATTCCTGGATCATTAGTGCGTATAATAAACTTGCGTTAAGTGAAAACTCAAAACTGAAATTTCCTTTTTGCAGCCTAGATCTTCCCATAGATCTTTCTCGTGTCTTATTTGTCTGCACTGCGAACAACCTTTCTACCATTCCGGCACCATTGCTGGACCGTATGGAGGTTCTTGAGGTCAGCGGATATGTTAGTGAGGAAAAGAGGGTCATCGCAGAAAGGTGTGAACAAACAATTTACTCTTCCGTTTAGCAATGGCTCATTGATATTCTTCTAGATACCTTACTCCTCAAGCCAAAGCTTCTACCGGTCTTCAGGATACTGACGTCGTGCTCGAACGTTCCGCTATCGATTCATTGATCAAATGGTATGCCAGAGAAAGTGGTGTACGAAATTTGAAGAAAATGGTTGAGAAGGTATATCATAATCTCTATATTCGTGAGCAACTACTAATCCCATACTTTTATTTTCTCGATTATCTAGATTTTCCGTAAAACTGCTTTGAAGATCGTTCAAGATCTCGGCGAAGAAAAGTTACCTGAACCTCCACTCCCTGCTGATGCTGCGGCTGCCGCCGTTACTCCAGCCACGGAGCCCAACTCAGATTCACCCGTGACACCACTCATTCAACCTGACCCTGAACACGACCGAAAGATTCACCCGACTACGACTGAGAAGCGGGCACCGCTAGTTATCCCATCTTCTGTACATGTTCGTATCACGGCAGAAAATCTCAAAGACTATGTTGGGCCTCCGGTTTATCAGAAGGATCGAATGTATGAAGGTCCCGGAAGATTGGTCAAAGGAGTTAGCACGGGCTTAGGTTACTTGGGCAATGGGAGTGGAGCAGTAATGCCTATTGAGACACTGGTAAATGTTCACCTCTTGGTCGATACCAAGTTTCTTCGCTCACGATTGTGCATAGACTACCCCCGGAAAAGGGTCGCTCATACTGACAGGTAAACTGGGTGAAGTCATTCGTGAATCTGCACAAATTGCACTATCATGGGTCAAAGCGCACGCGTATGATCTTCGCATAACGGCGTCTCCGGACGAACAATGGCTTGTCAATCGTGATGTGCATATACATATGCCGGAAGGGAGCATTGGGAAAGAGGGACCGAGTGCTGGGACTGCGATCTTGAGTGCGTTGGTCAGTCTTGGATCGGGAGTAGGTGTCAGAGGGGATGTTGGTAAGTCCAATTTCACTCTGATTGTGGTCCACAATATTGATACATACTATGATAGCTATGACAGGAGAAATCTCCCTTGCAGGACATGTCCTCCCGGTGGGTGGGTTGAAAGAAAAAATTCTTGCCGCTCACCGCGCTGGCATCAAGACCATACTCGCACCTGCTGCGAATCGGGCTGATATTGAGGAGAATGTGCCAGACAGCGTGAAGGAGGGAATTAAGCTGATATACGTGGAAGACGTCAGAGAAGTGCTGAAGGAGGTGTTCGGTGGTGCTGGGGTTGACGGAGATGGTATAGGCGAAGACGTTGTGTCTAAATGGGCAGAGAGTGTCCGAGTAAAGGAGAAAGAGAGATTTCCGGAGTCTTCTGGGAATTAATCAATTGTGGACGTACCGAGGATGTACTACCGATTTACGCTATTCGCTATTACTGCCCGCATATAGATGTCGGACTTTTGTTTGATGCTTTCTATAGTTACTATCAACGCCAGCATTTTGTAGCATAACAAGTCAAGAGATTTCACCCTACTCCCAATAGTTGTTTTCGTAATATACAGAAATTTCTCTTGAGACAATTTTAATAAATTGACGCACAAAGAGCAACAAATTTTCATACTGTACAACGATATACAACGAACATTCACGTACTTGGGGTTAGTACTGACATTTTGATACAGCGATCTACATTGACTGACGGTAGCAGCATTCAAGAAATGTTATAAACCAGCTTCTCCCTTCCGTATTTGCCATCCCTCATAATTTTCAAGCCTTCGTCGATTTTTTCCAGTCCTCCCTCCAATTTCCTCAAGCGCTGTGGCTTAAGCGAACTGCTTCCCTGCCCGGCCTTCCATCCTTCGAGAACGCGCGGCATGTAGGTTGAAACATACTCGAGCGCACGAGTTTTATCTTCTGGTATCGTATCATACTTGAAAGCATTGGCAAAGGTAAAGTCAAAGCCAAGCAAGGTGTAGACAAGGCTGAACTCGACTTTGACTTCCTTGCGACGGCTTACGGATGCTGGATCCGGAGGAAGGATCGAAACAAGATGACTGTCACGAGAGAGGGACAATGCGTCAATAGTGCTGTCATTGGTGCTTTTTTCGCCAACAGTATCGATGGCGTAAATTATGCCTCGCTCTCCAGCCGCAGCCTGGATCTGCTTCACGGCATCCGCAGCTCTGTAATCAAAGGTTTGTTCTGCCCCGAGAGCCTTCAGCTCGTCATGCACAGAGGGCGACGCAGTGACAAAGACACGCAAGCCGGAGATGCGTGCGAGTTGGATGGCGTTGTGGCCGACTGCAGTTGAGCCGCCCCAGATCAGGATGATCTCTTTCTCGGCTGCGGGAGGGCTGAATGGCTTGGGGATGTTGAGGCGCATGTAGAATACTTGCGCGGCGGTGAGATGAGGAACGGGCAAGGAGGCACCTTCCTCGTAGGTGAGGCCGTCAGGCAGTTTGAATGTTACTGCAGAAATGAGTCGGACGTATTCGGCATAAGATCCGTTGTTGGTTTGGAAGGAGCCGCCGTAGCTGTAGAAGATGAGATGACTGCTAGGAATAATTCAGGGATAAAGAATTGATACATACTTGAATCCAGCTACTCGGTCACCGACTTTGAGGTGCTTCACGGCAGATCCGACTTTCACAACATCGCCTGCGCTGTCGCAGCCGAGAATCGTTCCAGCGGATCCCCATTCGCCAATGCCGTGCTAGAAAATGTTATCATCGTTATCGTTCAAGCATCCAAAGCAGCAAAACACTGACTTTCCAATCCGTGGGATTTAATGCTACTGCACGGACGCGAATCTATCCATTTATTGAGCAATCATACCGAAGAAAACAGCGAAGATGAAAGTCCTCACAATGAGTTGGTCCTCAGGAAGGTTTTTCACCAAGTCATCTTGCCCAAAAGGAATTTGGATAACTTTTACAGTCTTGTCGGATTGAACTTGGATAGCTTTGATTTCAGATGGGATTTCGTGAGTGGCCATTGTTGAAAATGGGAGACAGAGATTATGGTTCTGGTCAAGTCTAATCGATGCTTTATATCTATACCGAAAGGGTGCTAAAGCGATTTACTTTACGGGATCCGTGACACGCTGTACAACTTGGCATAAGGCTTCCATTGGACGTGAGGAATTAGAATGCCGATAGAAAATTCCACTGCATTCGATTGGCTCGCTGAGTGATCCCAACGTCATTGCGCTGAGTAGGTCACGATGTCGCGGTTCTTAGTACTCCCCTACTAGTACTGGTACGCTGACGAAGAGTTTGGAAAACTAGCATCCACGATGATAGAAACGGAGCAGATGAACACGGATCTACAGACGGCGCAATTACCGAGCCACGAGTCAGAAAACTCACGGCAGGCCATAGTGGATGGCAAGAAGCAACCGCCGTTGGATATTCCTTGGTACAGTGTTAAATACAGAAGGCCAAGATACATATCACGGGAACAGCTTCCGCGGAAGCAGACAATCTATTGTCGGGTACAAATTTCTGAGAATTTCAACGTAAATCTGCTCTCCAAAACGCATACTTTTCGAATTCATAGAACTCGAGCTCCTGCGAATGCGAAGATACCCAAGTCAAACTCGAGCACGTGACTAAGCGCGTTCACGCGAAACCGTGTTGTTTTGTATTTGTTTTGCACGTGCAGTCTGGGATGACATCAAATTGTTTCCGCATTTGTGGCTTCCACAGCGACTTTCACCTTTTCACTTTCTCTTCATATTATTTGCTTTACCTCAGCGAGGAAACCAGTGATTGCAGCTCGATGTCTACTATTGTACCTGTGAGCTTTCTCGCTCAAAAGAAATGTCTTCATCTATCTAACGCTCAAGTTACGGGAACAGACACGTCGTGCGCTGCGAAACACACGCACAACAACAGCGAGAGATGCTGAAAATGCCAACGCACGCCCTTCACGAATAAACACTCGCGCGAAACCTCCATCTTCTTCCAACAATAGTGGTGCCACATTCGGAATTGTCAGTCGCGCTACTGGTACAACTGCCGGTTCACGAGCCAAGACTAGTACCAATGGCGACTCCAAAAGTGATCATCTTACTTCAAAGCGAAAACGAGAGGCTCTCGGCGAGGTCACCTCATTGGTCGCAAACAACAAGCCCGGAAGTAAGGCGAAAAGCAATGAAGTCTCCCAAAAATTCGACGGCGTGGTCATCAACAAGTCCAAGACTGTTCGACAACCTCTGCGAACGGTCGCTAGTACCAGGCAGTCCACAGCGAGTACGATCGTCGCTGACGACCATTCTCTTGCCAAACTTGCCAGATCTAAGGGAGTCGACGTATTAGACGACAACGCTATGCTCGTTGATCCACCACCTCGCAGCATTCTTCCTGCCCTCACCATTCCGAAATCTCTTGCCCACCCGCGCGATATCCCCCGTCCTCGTCCCTCTGCTCGTCGATCTGCTCATCAGGAACCAGATGAAGATCTTGAAACCGAGCGTGTCTTAAAAAAAGCAAGAACTTCTTCGGATGCTCCGGAGGATGCTGTTCAGGAGCACTGGGCTGGTCATCACGAAGTGAATGAACTCGATGTGTTGGAGGAAGAGGATGAAGAGGCTGAAGCAGACCCATCTGGGTGTGACTGGGACGATCTTGATCAAGACGATGGCGATGATCCGGCGATGGTTAGCGAATATGTTGTGGAAATCTTTGAATACTTGAAACAGACAGAGGTTTGTAGCCTTTCAGCCCGATCCTTGTTGTCGCTCATGCTTCTCGCCTTAGGTCCAAACCATGCCCAATCCCAACTACATGGCGAATCAAAAAGATCTTGGATGGACCATGCGCGGTATTCTCTTCGATTGGCTGATCGAGTTACAAGAACGCTTCCGCCTACTTCCTGAAACGCTTTTTCTCTGCATGAACATTGTCGACCGTTTTCTCTCAGCACGAGTTGTCTCTCTCGCTAGACTTCAACTCGTCGGTGTGACGTGTATGTTCATTGCTGCCAAAGTGGAAGAAATTATGTGTCCATCAGCAGAGGAATTCCTTCAGCAGACTGAGGCTTCTTATACCCTCGCCGACGTCTTTGGAGCCGAGCGATACGTTCTAAAAACCTTGAACTGGAATCTCAACTACGCGAACCCCGTGCATTTTCTTCGACGTGCCAGTAAAGCGGATGGGTACAACGTAAAGGCCAGAACAATTGCGAAATACCTTCTTGAGATTGCTTGTTTAGAATGGAGACTCATCGCCGCACCACCGAGTCTTCTTGCTGCAGCTGCTATGTGGCTCGCGCGATTGAGCCTCGGGATCGAAACCTGGGTGAGTTTGGCCTGTCTGGTATGCATTTTGTGTAAACCAATGTTTATTCGTATTTCAGACTCCGAACTTGGCCCATTATTCTACCTACTCCGAGAGTGTCTTGATACCTACGGCAAACTTGATGTTGAACTATATTCTGAAGCCTATCAAACACGAGTCTTTCTACCGCAAGTACGCTCGCCGGAAATACATGAAGGTACGTTAGGGTAGTCATGATAGGAGGGTCGGGTTTCGAGACTAACATTATTATAGGTCAGCGTGTTCATGAAGCGCTGGGCAACGAATCGGTGGCCGGAAGGCACCACGGTTGATCTTCAAGGAGAACTCCCTGCCCTCAAGGCAGATTGTCGGGCGCAAAGGGTCCTGAATGGGCTGGTCGACGATGCGCAGGACGATGAATTAGTGGTTGCAGAACATGTCTTAGGCTTGAGGACCACGTAGATCAATCAGCGGATTATGGACAGATGGTCCTCTGGCTTTCTAAGCGCGTCGTGATCATCTGTCTGTCGTTTATCTTGTTCAACTTTTCTTCCATGTTACCCTTTGTCATCGTTTCCCATATCCTATCTTGGCATCGCATCGCATCGCATCCATGTTCTACCATCCAAGGCATACATTCATAACCTCAAGCTGTTTTCTTATTTTATTACGGGACTATAATCCTTGACAATTCGATTCAACAACCATCGCCCTTCCGCAATATGATTATTGTCTTCGTCCATGTTTCATTCGTGTGTTTGATATTTCGACATCCTATCGCTATACTTTTCCCCCCGTCTATAACCATCCTCTCCATCCCTAACTTTCGTCGTTTTCGTTCGCTTCGCATACCATGATCTCCCCGAAATTCACGAGCACTTTCGTATATTGCTCTCTTCTTTGTAAGTATGTTTCGCTTTGTTAGTTAGTATTCGTGTTCATATCGTTTGTTTTCGGGCTTGTATTCTATGACGACGGTTGGCTTGACTTCGTCTCCTCCACTGGCGGTCTGACAGTCTTTATTCTTATTATGTATATACCATGTCCTGTCTCTCTAGCATACCTCTTAGACGGTAGATGTATTGTGACATACTCTTCTTAAAGGATTCTATAGACTGAGCCTTACGGTCGTGTGGTAGCATTCAATCATCGCAGAATGAAGGAAAAGAGAGAACCCTGTTTCACCACTCAACCTCCAAAACACATACCCACCCCCTGTAGTTGTTGGAGGCGAAGAAGAGTTTGAAGCCGAGAAAATACTAGATTCCAAGAAAGTAGGTCAAGGAATTCTACGAAAAGAACCCAATGAAGCCTAGATTTGTATTTCCATTTTCCCAACCAAACTTTTCTGACCCTTACCTCCTCCTGACACAGAAACCAACCCCATTTCCCTTCCCTCTGAGAATTTTCTTCTATGTCAAGCACATCATAGAACTCATGCCCTAACTCTCTCATGTCTGTCAAACCATTGACAGATTGTCGCCGTTTACCTTTGGTAACCACATACTCTTTTATATTACCTTATTGTTTAGCCATTGTATACAGATGTTACATTCATGCAAAGCCAAGTCCTTCTGTGTTATGCTTGTGCACAATGGATCAATGTAAATGAAGTTGAAGCAGAGTTAAACTCCATGGGGCAAAGTCCAATGTGGGATATCATTTCTAGCAAAGGTAGTATGATCCTTTGGAGATGTAGTTGGACATTGGCAATATTATTAATATCGTCCCTGACATGTTGCTGTCTGAAAGGAAGGTAAAGACTTAATTCCAATTGCAAGGAACTCCACAATCATACTGAGGTAGCAAGGGTGAAAGGGTGAGTTGTGGATATCTATTGAGATGACTACCACTATCAAAGGGTGCTATCAAAGTCAATATTTAAACTAAAGAACTACCTACTGGATCCTGTAGTTTTATGCACTACTACTAGCTAAGGTACACGCCACTTTGCTATTTCTGAATAGGCAAATTAAACATGTGGACAACATGTTGAAAAACAAAGTCCAAAAGGATCAATGGATATCATTTAGTAATGAGGAAAGGGAAAATGATTAAAGTGAATTGCAGAGTACAACTCTGCAGTGGAATAGAATGAGTACAAGTATTGAAGTAAAAGCAGAGAAAGGATCACAAAGCCTCAGAAGGACTTGGCTTTGCATGAATATAACAACATCCTGCTTTCCACATCTCACAATTGGAACCATACACTTCCAATCCTATTCCAAATTACACACAAGCTCTGCTGCCTCCAATCAAAGTAGATGGTGAACAAGAGTTTGAAGTTGCAGAAGTAAATGCATGCTGAGGAACTCCTTAAAGGATTCCATAATCAATACCTGCTCAAACCTGGACCTTTACTGGATATTACTTCATAACATTCATATGTTTTTACTTACCTTTCTTTTTCTTTTCTTTATCATTTCCAACTAGTTGTGATCAACCAAAGAGATTACTGCCGTGATAGTAATTTGAGCATTAATCTCTAACCAGAAGATCATTATCAATTGAACTATTTTCCAGATGCTTCAGTCTGTTATATTCATGCAAAGCTAAGTCCTTTTCAAGACTTTGCAATCCCTACTCTGCTTTACTTTGATACTTTACTTCAACTTACTCCATTGCAGAGTTGTATTTCATGATTTACTCCACTCACATTTCCTTTCCTCATTGCTAAGCAATGTTAATCATTCCTTTTGGATATTCCTTTGTTTTCCAACATGTTGTCCACATGTTTAATCCACCTATTCAGAGACAGTGAAGCAGC
The DNA here is from genome assembly GCA_027886635.1 of Lentinula boryana. Lineage (NCBI taxonomy): Eukaryota > Fungi > Basidiomycota > Agaricomycetes > Agaricales > Omphalotaceae > Lentinula > Lentinula boryana. The sequence continues at coordinate 134,105 of MU790536.1, forward strand.
ATGTACCTTAGTTAGTAGCAGTGTATAAAGCTAGAGTATCCAGTAGGTAGTTCCTTAGTTTAAATATTGACTTTGATAGCATCCTTTGATAGTGGTAGTCATCTCAATAGATATCATGCTCACTTTCACCCTTTGACTACCTCAGTACAATCATGGAGTTCCTTGTGATTGGAATTAAGTCTTTATTCCCATCCCACCTTTCTTTCAGACTGCAATGTGTTGAGGACAATATTAATAATATTGCTGATGTCCAACTACATCTCTGAAGGATCATTTCCCCTTTGCTAGAATAATTCTTCCAGCATTGGACTTTACTCTACAGATTTTAACTCCACTTTTACTTTATATACATATGCCTCTAGCTTCATCTCTTTTTGACTTGATTGTTGAATCCAAACCAGAACAAGTCACTGTTCCATCTTCACTTATATACATGTGATCACCAGTTATTACACATCTCCTGTACCCCTTCCCCTGTTTCCTCCAATTTGTCCATAATAAGTTGTAAAACTACTGTAAGTGTCAACCTCAGTAGTGTGCAGATATGCATAAACAACTCATGTATTTTACCTGTAAAACTACTGTAAGTGTCAACTGTAAGTAACAAGTAAGTGAATGAATCTATCAAGTTCAATGTGGAAGACATACCCTCAGTAGTGCGCAGATATGCGTAAACAACTGAGGGTGATTTCCGGGCGTAGGTACAATTAAATATAGCATGAACTGGTGCATGGAATGAATATGAAATATAGTAAAAGTTTCAAGGGCATTCGAAAAACGCCCCACAAGGTCTTACACTGCATGAATCGTCCAATCGGGGCTTCACCTCATACCCTCTCTTCATGTTCTTGACATAAGTAACATGGCATGTAACATCAGTGGTAGTGGTTGGGTGGACATGAGCACGTTAAAGTCTGGTTGCCAGCTCTTGATTCCTAACCCAATGCTTGACATGCTTGAAGAACTCTGGGGTTATGTGACTACCAACCTCAAAGACCATGGTATCACTGAAGATGCCATGAAAAAGAAAGAGTTCCTTCACTATTTTGCCAAATGGTGTAATTTACAGGATATTTTGGTTAAAGTCTTGCACATGCTCATTGATAAAACTTGGATTGAATTGAACAACTCCACCACCAATCCTGAAGACTTTACTTGCTGCCCTTTCTTTAATGTGATTCATAACAAGATTTTGGGGAAAGATTGGGCATACATATATGACATAAAGCATAACAAATACACTATGCTGCCTGACCTGCTTGGATTCTCCAAGCTTGTGACTTTGATGGAAACCTACAACTGCTATTTGCATGATACTATGTACCACTGCTTGAATGAAGTGCTACAGGCTCTTATCATGCAGAAACTCCCTGACAGATTCCAGGCAGACCTTTGTGACTGCAAAGTCTCCAAGCAGCTGCCTTATACTGAATGGAAGGCTGCTTGTAAAGACATGGAGGAATATTAACCCCCAATTTTTGCTATTGCTACAAATACATATATACTCAAATGCTCTGATGCTAAACCCAATAGAGCTAGCTATTCATCTGTGCCAGCTAACTACCTCACTACCTCAAGCAATGCTCCCTCCTATCCTAACTCCAGATCCCACAGGTTCCCAAAGCTCCAGCCAGATCAAAAGAAAATCTTGTTCAAACTCAAGGCTTGCTTCCATTGTTAAAACCTGTTTGTGGGACATCTGGGCAACAACTGTACTAACAATAGCCCACCTAATTTGTCCATGCCTTACAGGCCTCTCACCAAAGATGATGTCATTCTTGCCCAAAAAATACACACTGCAGCTCCACATAACAGCATCCCCTATGAGTTGATTTTCAAGAAGAATATTGTGTCATCATCCAGTACTTGACTTGTTGCTATAATATAGGACAGGGTCACTCTAACTGAGTTACCAGATTTCAATCAAGTATAGCATCCTCCTGTTTTCAATGTTCAGCCCCATGATGTTGCAGTCATCTATGGTTTGTGCAATATTGTACATTTCTCCTCTGGGGCTGATGTGTATGGCAACTCTTTGCATTGTGGTTTAGAATACCATGACCCTATCACTGCCCCTGTGTACAAATCTGTCACTGCTCTAGTCCCTGCTCATTATACCATGCATGACTATTATGATGAAGATACTGAGCAAGGCCACTCTACTTATTCATCTTCCCATAACCATAACATTTGCCACCATGAGTACTTGCTGATGAGCTTACATCACAATTTGGATGTCAGTCATTTTTCTCCTAAGTTGTGATCACCTTCCTCCTTTACTGTAGAAGATGATAATTGTTGTTCTTGTAATAGGCCTGAATTGTGCAAATGTTGTGACCTTGACATGGCGGCGGGTCCATTAAATTTCGTGTGACGAAGTTAAGACCAAATAAAATGCCAAACAAATTGAAAAAGGTTGAGATTCTTTGTAGCAAAACTAATGCTATTGTGTGTACAAAAGTAATAGCCAAATACAAATATTTTATTAAACAATAGTATGCACCAAAGTTAAGTTATATCTACAGACAAAGAGAATGATAATCATTGTCTTTTGCACGCAAAATTCAATACCTTTTGTGCAAGAAAAATATAACGGCCACTTATCGGCCCCTCATCGTCCTCTTGTGGGCCCCTCGTCGTTCTCTCATCGTCCTCTCGGTGATCACTTGGCAGAACTATAAGAGGCGCTATGAGTGGCCAGTTTTTGTATGTACTATGTACTCAATCTGGCTTTAAGCATTTGTAAGAAACGAGATAACTGTGTTAATGACTGGAATCAATAGTTCCTCATAGACAGATCTCATATCTCCCTTGAAAATGAACTTCTCAGTATGCACTGTGCCACCTGTAAAGTACTTTTGAGTAAGGTAGAGGAATTAAACAAAGAATTGACATACAGCGGCACCAGTATTGAGGTCTAGAGTAGCAGAGTGCTTCAAGTGCAAGATGGACTAGAGACTCTACAGCAGAAGATGTAGAAATGAGAGTAATTATCCACAAAGTCGCAAACACATACCAGTTTTGTGAGAGATGCGAGTATAAAAGGCTCCAAGCCATAACTTGGGCACACCAGGGCAGTTTTGTCGCCATTCGCGTCTACGGCGTCTCAAATTGTTGGTTCGTCCGACTTTCCATATCCCCCCTCCTTCGTAGAAGACGTAAATGAAGCCGGCACTGTCACAAAGAGGTGACGACAGTGACGAGACTGAGCGGAAGCTTAGACGGACGCGGACAGATACTGATCCCAACGACAAAGAGGTCAAGATAAGGGATCAGGTTGTGGGGGCTGGCTTATATATACAAAGGTAAGGTACGGGAACCAT
>MU790537.1:0-135911 GCA_027886635.1 Lentinula boryana
GAAGCAGGCTCAGCGGGAAAATTGAGGCCGCTCTCAAGATCACGTTTGAAAGGCGGTGAGAGCATTGGAGTCTGTCTAGTACACGTACGGGCAGACGGCACACTCATTCGTCGAATGTGTCCTGAGCGATTCATATTTGGTTATCGGGAGGCAAGGATAACGGAGTCAAGGTGGTATACTCAATTGGCATAAACCCAACGAGAAAACGAGGTCAGCGAGGTGGTGATTTAACAAGTCAAGGGCAAGGTCAAGAGCGGGACAGGGTCAAGAGACAGTGAGGTCAAGGTCAATCCAGCGACAGCGATAAGTGCGAATCGATGTAGACAGTGGCAAGGGACGTGAGGACAAGGAGGCAAAAAACGGCGAGTATGAACACGTCTTCTTGCTTATAAAAGTGACAAGGTTGTATCAAGGATGGGTATACGCGGATGAATAACGCGACAACCCAACAGCGAGTTTCCGGAATGTTTATTATAACGTAGATGAAGGATAAAAGGAAACAATGGCGGGCCAAAAAAGGCGAAATATCCAAGGTAATTGAACCGCTCGTCGAAAGTGCGGTGTTTATGAATATCAAAAAAAAAATGTAATGGTCGTGTACAACGACGATACTCACGATCAGACCAGATGATAGGAACACCGTGTATTCCAGAGCGACGTAGGGTGATCGTACGATACAAGTGGTTGTAAGGTAAAAAGAGAAGAGAGAGCTATGTAAGTAAGGTCCCGAGCTATAAGTAGTCTCGGGAGCCGAGAAGCCGGAACTAAGCGCGGGAGCGCTTACAGAGAATTAACAATGTCTAAACATTGTTTGGAATTTGGGCAGAGACGATATAAGTTAACTATCTATCGAGACGAACACCCGCGTAGTACATATGCTATTGACAACATAGTACAGTACTTCTGCACCTTGTACTATTGCGTCATAGGGAGCTGCGCGGTGCAGCAGCGACTCTGGTAGTTCGCCATCTTTGTCTTTCCAGCTCAGCCATAGCAAGTCGATAGGCAGAATGCTTGTTCGGATTCGAGATATCCTTGTCCACTATTGTAGGCTGAAATTGGTGACCAAAGCGGGATGGAGGCCATACCACAGCAACCAGGCGTGATTCAATGAGGGACAAAGGCACCTGCAACATTACTTTGTCAGTGAATATTGAGAGCAAGTAGGCTCAGCGCTTAGTACAGGGCCGAAGCGATTGCTGTCATCGCTGTGGAAGGGTTCATCACCTGAAAAACGAATGTCAGATAACTGCAAAGTTTGACCGACGAGCGCCAATTTCAGTACTCACCTTCAATCCAAGCTTGTCCCTGGGGGACAACGATCTCTGGATTGGGATATGGTGGCAGAGTCTTGACTCGGTCTCCTGCAAGAGCCACGATTCTCTTCACAAGAATGCGATTGGGGTCTTCTGGAGACCTTATCAAGCAATCAATAATCCATTACATACGAAGAGTCAAAGTACCCGCACACCGGAGAGCGACTATATCACCTCTATTGAAGTCCAGCTTGGTATGAATTGCATATCGATTGAACAGCCCAACGTCCCTCCACAAAGAAGCGTCTGGATTTAACGTTGGCTAAACCATCAATTGGTCAAGACGGTCGTATCATGGAGTAAACAAGAGTTTACGAACCTGCATACTGCGCCCTGAAACGATTTTCAGATTGTAGAAATAATATGAAACGACAAATACAGTCGGAAACCAATATATGTGACGCCAACCGGGCGTCGTCGAAAACTTCGGCAGAGTGACTAGTTTAAGCCATGAGCTGGCCTGTCGGTGTCGGGGAGGCATCATGAATATGCTGCACGCCGTGGGCTGTGGCTGGTAACTGGCCTCGCCAAAAACAAGTGTCTGACTTCATGGACACCTGACCTAGCGAGGGCTGACTCATTCCTCAGGGCCCTATACTTTAAGTGTAAGATTCTCATTTCTATAACTTTTTTCCTCTCATCTCTTTTTTCCTCTCCTAATTTACCTCTTGCCTGTCATGCTCGATACAAATGAGGTATTGATTACAAGCCGTAGCCAGTGACCTCAGGATCTGACTTTGCTTGGTTTCTGCAGGTTGCTTCCAGTTTTCATGATTTGAAAGTCTGTTCCGAGAACGATACTGCTCGCTTTGCTGAAGAAACTAGTCTGGCTGAAGGTACCACTCCATCTATACGTACTGATTCATCTGCTTGACTATATGCAGATGACGAACCTTTGTTGAAGGGGTCTCAAAAGCGCTTCGTACTTTTCCCCATTCAATTCAAAGATGTGAGCACCCTAATCATCTTTGATTCGATGATGGAAGTTCTTGTGCTCATGCTGTTTTTAGATCTGGCAGATGTATAAGAAGGCAGAGGCATCGTTCTGGACCTCAGAAGAGATCGACCTCTCTCATGACCTTGCCGACTGGAACCAGCGATTAAACAACAACGAGCGCCATTTTATCACCCATGTCTTAGCCTTCTTCGCGGCCTCTGACGGCATCGTGAACGAAAATTTAGTGGAGCGTTTCTCAAACGAAGTGCAGACAGCTGAAGCGCGCTGCTTCTACGGCTTCCAGATAATGATGGAAAACATTCATTCCGAAACTTACTCTTTGCTTATTGACACCTATGTGAAGGATGCTCAACAACGCGAATACCTGTTTGATGCCATAGAAACAATACCTTGTATCAAGCGCAAGGCCGATTGGGCTCTCAAATGGATATCTGATAAACAAAGTACTTTCGCGGAGAGATTGGTAGCGTTCGCTGCCGTCGAGGGTATCTTCTTCTCGGGGTCATTCGCCTCCATTTTCTGGCTGAAGAAGCGCGGCCTCATGCCTGGTCTTACCTATTCAAACGAGCTCATCAGTCGAGATGAAGGGTTACATACCGACTTCGCCTGTCTCCTTTTCAATCATCTAAAGCGTAAGCCCCACCCAAGGATTATTAGGAAAATTATCACAGAGGCGGTTGCTATTGAACAAGCCTTTCTGAGTGGTACGTCTCTCCTCGTTCTGTTCTCTACTGAGGTCAGGCCATGCTCACATTGAACAATAGATGCCCTTCCTGTTTCACTTATAGGCATGAATGCGTGTTTAATGCGACGGTATATAGAATTTGTCGCAGACCGATTACTGGCAGCCTTGGGCAACGAGAAATACTACCATTCCACCAATCCCTTTGATTTCATGGACATGATTTCGTTACAAGGCAAAACAAACTTTTTCGAAAAACGGGTCTCCGAGTACTCAAAAGCTAGTATCAATCATTCAACAACTTCTTCAACTCGGAGTAAGGAACCCAATCGGATTTTGTATGCTCTCTCCATCTTTGCGTCTGAACACTGGACTGATTTCTGTTACCTTTAGTACAATGGATGAAGATTTTTAATTTCGACTGCAACCCTAATAATCGCTTTGGATTCTTACTCGTGCACCCATCTCACTTATGTGTATCATTATTCCCTAAATTCACCACCAGCACATCCTGCGTAATATGCATACAATCCCTGCTCAGTTTGCAACTACTAGTATATATCATGTATATCAACTTATTGTACTTAATGACCTCTTACCCTTCAGATGAAATTCCGAATCTGAATCCCAGTGGGTGTTATGCGTGACTGAAGGATGCATATGCGCGAACTGAACCATAAATCAGTTTTTATTTCGAGATGTGAACCACTAAACACAGGATTAACAATGAGAGAATATAGACAAATGAAAAGGATACTTGCCGTCTTCATCTTCTAGTACATGATCAAGACCAACTTTCTGTCCTCTCGAGTGCTTTGCACTCGATCCCCAAACAATGGCACTGAAGAAGACTTGATCTTGGTGGTGATTGCAGATCAGCAAAAAAATACCCACTATTTCATTTGCTTGGCAATTTCCTTGTGGATGGCGTTACAGAAGTCGCCGACAGTACATTTTCCATGTCGTAGTACGACCGGAGCACTATAATCTGGAGGCAATCCTCGTGGTTTAGTATAGATTCGTACAAGGTCCAGTGCTTTCCACATTGAATCTATCAACTCGTCAATGTTAAGCCACTCTTTTGACGACACTGGGACAGAATTTGGGATCTTGTATCTGGGGACCCCTGAGTGAGACGGATAAAGGTCACGGACAGAAGGGAACTCACAATAGATCGATCTCCTCGATTGAGATCGCGTCGATCTGCATGGTTGTTCATACATCGGTCTTCAGAATTGAAAAAAAAAAAAAAAAAACACGATGCACCTTATTGAGGACCTGCAATCACCATCAAACAACATTGATAAAAGACACACAAGTGGATGCTCACATAAAGAGCGGGAATGTAAACGCGGTTTCCTTCAATCACATCTACCAGGTCATCTGCAGTTGCATTGGGTTCCCGAATAGCAACATCCGCATTGTTAATCTTATATTCGCTCAGAATAGCTTTTATTTCATCATGGTCGATTTTGGTCAGAGGAACGGTATTCGTGATAGCGATTCCACCGCGCTCTTTCTTCCGGACAATTATAGCTGGCGGTCGCTTGTTTAATCGAATACCAAAACCTTCCAGCTCGGTTTCGATGATTTTTTTGTCGCCCAGCGGTTTCAGAACATCCAAAACGATGAAGATAAGATTACAGGTGCGAGCGACTTCGCACAAGCGCTTGAATCAATAGGATGAACAGAGAGCGGGGAGGGGAACTTACCAGCAATGACTAAGTTCATTTAGTCAAGAATAATAATAAGGCGGACGAATTGCACTCACCTTGTCGACCTCTACCGCGACCGTCATTCGCTCCTTCTATGATACCAGCTGATAGAAAATATCAGCAGAATTCTAGCTTGTTCGTGGAAGAACTCACGCAAGTCGAGGATCTGAATGGGGGCCCCGTGGACTTTCAGAGTTCCAGGAACAGTGGTAAGCGTAGTAAAGTCAATTTCCGAAACCTCTGAGTGTGTTCCCGTTAACTTTGACATCAATGTTGACTAGAGCCGCGATGAGAATCGAATATCTGAATTTATATCCATTGATACCTTTCCAACAGACGGAAAGCCCACGAATCCAACGGAAGCTACTCCTGTTCTTTGAGTGTATAAATTGGCGAGTGACAATCACCACAGGTGTATGCTACTTACCTTGCAACGTCGAAACCAACTCCTCCTCCTCCTCCCCCACCACTTCCAGACGATGGTGCTATCAGTTCCCGCCTAAGTTTTGCAAGCTTTGCCTTCAATTGCCCAAGATGATAGCTTGTAGCCTTGTTTTTTTGGGCTGTTGAGTTTTCAGAGAGAGAATATGTTTAGCTCATAGTGAAAATCGCATACTTTTGGCCTATTAAGAAATGCATGAGGATGCATTGAGTCCAACGTGATCCATATATTGGCTAAGTCGTCTTTACCATCTCATCTTCGATTTCCTGGGCAAGGCGCACAAAGAGATAAAAACATTGCGAATGTATAGATCACGAACCATACTTTAATTTTTTGAACCGTAGTCATCGTGTCAGTGTCACTGTCTTCGCTCGATTATTGTCGCTCAAAAGAGGAATCTAAGAATTGTCGGCAACTGCCGAGAGTTAAACCCGTTGCTGAGGCTGTTATTTGGTTAATTTCTTACCATCGTTCGTCGTTGTCTGTGCTGTCAATTCACTCTTTCTTCCTCAAGTCCATTGCCACTCCCTCTACAAACGGCCTATGCGACTGGCTCGCTCTCACTGTCCTTGATCACAGCACTTTGACTGCATATTCACCTCCTACTCACAAGAAATCATGTGTAGTGGTCCCAAATGGAAGCGAGAGATCGTACCAGACCATAAGGCACTTATGCTTTTGTTTCATTATAATAAGCTGCTTTGAGACTGAACACTTTTCACTAGTTTGACTTTGTAGATACTCGCGAGTTCACCGACAATGGCTTCATTATGCGAGTGAAGTACGTCTTGTCATTACCTCCCCTCCTCTTAATAGCGCTCAATGTCATTCCAGATATCTATGGCTCTACATCATCGTCCTCAAATCTTTCTTGGTCTATGTATCTGATATCTTCACCGCTATCACCATGTTAACCACTACCTCCTGGTCCAATGAAATTTTCAACAACTGTCAACAATTCGGCTGTGTGAGCATACCATACAATACTGGAAAATGGTTATTCGTCGGGTGTATCATCTTCTCGTTTCTGCTGGTAAGTACAGTGCTGTTTTCAATGCTGTCTGATTACCCGCTAACATCGATTATTTAAGCTCGCATACGAGACTCGTAAATCCAAGAAGATCATTGCCAGCAGAGATATTTCCTACGCTTTCACAAACGTTATGGCTCAACACTACTACTCCCTTCGTGTGTCCAATCTGATTCCTGGTGGATGATCTTGATAATAACGGCTCTTTAGGATCCTATGATCACTTCTGTTTCTTTGATCACATCAGCAATTCGACCAAACTGAGCGATGATTTTGCGTTCTTTGTCTTCTTCACTTTCAAGAGTGCGTCTTTTATGTGATATATTTTGGAGTTGAAAATTGAACATTGCATAGGTTGGAAGCGAGTATTGTTAGCTGACGGCCCTCGTCAGACGATCAACGGCCTCACACTCTATGCTATCTACCTCGCTCACAAAGACGAAGGTAGCTGGTATGATGTGAGCAAATACTTCGAGGGCAACAGTTTATCGACATCGGCTCTGACAGTGACGACTTTTTTCACCGTCGTTGTGTTCGCCGGTTCCCTGCTACTTCTCATCGTGGCTGGCATTTGTTACATTCCTTTACTTGCTCACATTCGCGGTAACCTCAAGGTACATGCTCCCGTCAGATCATCGTACCACGCCTGCTTACACTTATATACATAGGAGTATTGCTGTCACAAAGTAGATAAGGTTAGTGCGGCATGAATGCGTTTGAAATTTCCGTCTGACGTCCTGCTTCCAGCGAATTGACACTGTCATCAAGCGCCGAATGAAGCAGCGTCTGGTTGATGCCGCAAAGCTTGCGAAGAAGGAGGCTATGGGTGACTATTCTCACCTCAAGAACAAGAAGGGAGAGATAGTTGGCAAACCCTTGCCTCAGCCTACGCTTCCTAACCTGTCCGTCGACGATGACGACGACCGATCATCTATTCGCACTCGTGGGCCCCCTCTTAGCACGTATACCCAAGATTCAAATTATTACTATTATGACAAAGGTGGCGCGTATCCTCCGCCCATGCCAGCCTACAATCCCTACTCTGGCAATCAACCTGCCGGATCCTATGCGTATATTAACCCTTCACAACCTGCCCTGTCTCGCGAGGATTATCAGCCTGGATATGAAGAGGACGATATGACAGGCCTCGCTGTTGCCGCTGCACCATTTGCGCAACAATCTCAGACGCATCTCGATGCGCATTCTTCGAGTTTGACCAATCCGTACAGCCCTGGACCCACTGGTGGGACAGGCTTCGATGCTCATGATGTATATCAAGGACGCGATTCTCACTCTCCTGAACATGACGGATTGGCATATCGCTCTAACTCGCATACGGAGCACTTCGAAGGGTTAGCGTACGACCAGCAGCCGCAGCAAGGGGCTTACCATCGGAATTATGCCTCTCATCATAACGACATGCAGTCTTCTGTTGGCGCATACCATCAGGACTATGCTGCAAATTATGCTGCAAATGCTCCGTCGCAGCACAGGGATAATGGTGGCGGGGCTCATGGGTATGCTGTTTAGTAAGGACATCTTTTCTTCTACCCCAATTTCTTTTCTTTCTTGTTCAAACTTTCTTCACATTGCGTATCATATACTTTGTACAACACCTGGATTATAACAGTATAATACGCATTAGATCCATGATTGACTATCCACAATTGAGCTGAACTATACAAGAACAATGGCCTAAGTGACAAGGCTAAATGGTCTAACTGAGTTTACTCCACACCACTATGATAATGAGGAAGATGAGAATGGCAATGATAGCACCCGTCACAAATCGTTGCTGGTACATCCTATGATTAATATAAAGAGCATGATTAGCAAAAGATCTGCGTTGGACTGGCTGCGAGCTTACCTTCTAATCATACTTGTCAACGTATTTGATGCACGGACAATCGCATTGTTCGCTATTTCGAGCTAGATAACTGTATACATAACATAAAAGAATGCCGATGCAATCATCACGCACAGTATTCCTAGAATTTTCGATCTGTTCCCGTTGGAGCCTGAGGTTCGACAGAATGTCGGCACCTTGCTCCTCGGTCTCTAAAGCAAGCCTGTGCGAGTCCTGCAGCCGCTTTGTACCGTCCTCCAATAAAGTTGTGCCCGCAAGCAAGCGAGAACGATCACTAGACGCTCCATAAGGATCATCTGAGGAATAACCAGGTCGAGGTGTAGAGGATGCCAAAAGACTAGATCGGGCGAGTTGGGCTGAAAGGTCTTTGAACGTCTTTTTGTACCGGGATAGATCAGCTTTCGCGGCCTTCAGACGATTATGATACTGAGGTCGTATGGATTGTGGTATTCCCTGAATCTCAATATCCATTTGCGAGACCTGCAGAGACAATAACGATTTTCCCGGATACATATAGGTGTATTACTTACCATTTCGTCAGCCTCGTCCAATTCCATTTCTACCCGCCGTAAGGATGCTTTACGCTGTTCTAATATGGATTATGTCAAGGTAGAGAAAGGTCGAAGGCATGCATGCATTGGCTTACCACCATCCTGGTTCTCATCCCCTTCCAACTTTTCGCGAATTGTGTCGGTGAATTGCTTGAAATCCTGCTCATAAGAGTCGAAGAGAGCAGTAGGCGAGGTATCCATTCCGATTAAATATGTTACGCTTTCCACCAGGGAGTCTAGATAGGTATATGTATGGTGGTGAATAGGGTGGAAAGTCGAACGGAGGAAAGAGCTGCGCAATTGCCGGTTCTTGCTGCCGCGGCTGATGCATGTGAATATATGTAATCACCTTCTCGTCGCTCACCGTAATGTCGAGTCCAGCGTAAGTGGCAGAAAATAAAGCGGATTCAGACTGATAATACAACATTGCTTAGAGTATCGCTGTATCTTGACCCTCAGATTCGTGATTGGGTTCTTTTCCCAATCACATTGGTCATGGCTAGTCCTGGTCTTCGTTTCAAAAGTATATTTCCAAGCTGACTGTTTTTCCTCAGATTTTGGTTGGAATTCTAAGGCACTATGTCGTCTTACTTCTCCAGTCGCCACCAAAAAAACTTCCCAAAGCGGCTATCCGTGAGCAGTGAGTGACCAGAAGTATCGTGCATTTCTTATATCTCTTATTATAATTCCGCCTCAGACGCGCCTTGTCTCGTTCACAAATACTTCGCGCCACTTCTGCCAACTCTCCTATACCCCCTTCATACTATCGCTCGATATCTAGTCGTCTTCACACAGCGTTTGAAGCCGGGACGTATCTTAAGGATGGACCTCCGCAAGGCGACGCACCTTCCACCCCTGCCAACCCTATGACGGACCCTGCTGCTATGGATGGAATGATGGCGGGTATGAAAACGCAGATGGTGATGATGGTTCCACAAATGGTGATCATGGGCTGGATCAATTTCTTCTTCCAAGGATTCGTGCTCAGTGAGTATAGCCTCATTCTTCAGGTCCTAAGTCGCTGATATGATACCCTGCTAGTCAAGCTACCTTTCCCTCTTACCCTCGGTTTCAAATCTATGCTACAGCGAGGGATAGAGACTCATGACATGGATGTCAGATGGGTATCTTCGCTTTCGTGGTACTTTCTCAACTTCTTCGGCTTGAACGGGCTGTATCGTCTAATTCTCGGAAATGACAATTGTACGTCTTCTCTGGGCGCCTACATCATGTTTTCTCATTCCAAGCACACCCTTTAGCTGCTGCAGATACATCGCAGGCAATGATGTCTTCTCCTTTTGCTGGGACAAACCAACCTGGACAACCTCAAGATTATGTGAAGCTCTTCAAGGCCGAGAAGGACAACCTTGCATTTTCAGAGGGTCTTTACTTGTGGTTGGGAGATGATGTGGAAACAAGACTGCTGCGCAAATACAGTAAACTATAACCTGTGTAATTGTGCTTGGTTCTGCTGGATGCACATAATGGTATACTTATTTCCACTGACAATAATGGCTACATTGCAACGATATTACATACCATGTAAATCTTCCTCGTTCGACAAGTCCTTCTATCATACATCCAATAAGATATGGAAGAAACTCGTAAAATAATTTTACAATCTGGAGAAGTAAGTCAAATATACGATACTCGATGATGCGGAAAAAGACTTACTGCAACCAATTTCCATTACTTATACCAGACCGTCATAGAGAGAAAGCGCCTGCACAATTGTGGGATCCTGCTTGCTTCCCTCTACAAACTCGTCAAACGTTAGCTTGGCATCTTTATCCCTATCCATGTTTCGGAAGATTTTGTCAACACGCTGGGAAAAGAGAGTTGTAGTAGGTACAAATAATTAGTCTCACAAGCACACCTTTTCCGGTGTGTCTTCATCGGATGGAAGCTTTACCATCTCCCCAGTCATCTTGTATATCGACTGCACTATTTGTAGCATCTCATCATAGGTAATCGTTCCGTCCTTGTCAATGTCATACAGTTGGAACGCCCCTACGAAAGCGTAAGTAGTTGATGATGATGAAAGCTTAGAAAGGCCTGTTAAACGTACATTTGAGCTTTTCATCTAACCGGCCTCTGCTGGTTACACTGAGTGCACAGATAAATTCTTTAAAGTCTATTGTGCCGTTCTTATTTTCGTCAAAGACGTTGAAGACATAGTCGGCAAACTCTCCAGGATCGCCAAAGGGGAAAAATTGCTTGTATATCCGACTGAACTCGGTCTTATCAAGATGTCCAGAAGGACAGTCTTTCCTGAAACCTTTGTACCTAGGAGCAGCAATTGGATCGAACGGTAACGACGACGGAGTACTACGCATACCATTGCTGTAGCTCCTTCTTATCGACTGAATGGCTCTGAATTAGACTGCGTAGTGCGATAGAGATAGTACTCACAGTAGGTATTCTTCTGAAGATCAGCCAATTGTTCTGGGGAGAGCTTCGACTGGGACTTGCCCATGATGAAGATGATGGAGATGGTAGAAGATGATCTATCCGAAAAGCCGGAAGCACAATGCCGTACACGTTATTCCAAGAAAGGAAAAAGTAAACACGATGAGCCTTGAGGCGCATCGTGTACTGTACTTTATATATGGTGGAAAAGAAAGGCCTCGTGCATCGTATAAGACAGAAATGGCAAACGCGAAAGTAAATTCCTGGTTTCCTGCTTTATTCCAAGTCGTTCAGCAAAAAAACGACCATGATCATTCATGCACTCTGTAATCCAATCGACAGCTTCTGGCATGTGGCACCACTCTCACACACCCAGTCATCCAGTTTCCTCTTCATTTCCTCCCTTTTTCTTCTAAATGTGTTATCCTGAAGGTTCTGTAAGCCACGCTGTAAACGATTGTCCTCTTTGTAAGGCCTTTGTCCATCCCAGGTTCGTTATCAGTAACTTCGGTGATTTGTGGGTCCTCATCGTATTTGCCAACGAACAGATGTCCCCATGTGAGGGAAGTCTGTAGAAATCGCGCTCTACATCCTCAGCTGGATGTCGTCTATCTGAAGAATGCAGAAGGTAATAGTTCTCCATATGGCCACATCTGTATGTGTACTTATACGTGCGCCCCGCAAACAGTCGATTGGTTCAATGGATGTGGATACTGCAAGGTGTGTGCTTGCATCACTTGTCCATCATTATTCCTCAGCTCAGATAACTCTTCAGTGGGCTCGTCTGAACTCTTCCCAAAAGCCTGCTGGCTTCCCCAATCCAGGCTGGCCCGGTTGTTGTCGTCCTCCAGCTCCGAGCGAATATCGAATGATTCAGGCAGCTGATTGGCGATCTGTCAGCATTGTACATCACATTCCCATTCCTCCAGAAATCAAAGCCCTCCTCGATGGATTAACTACTGGTGGTCGTTCCTCTTCCAAGGTGTCCATGCCTCCATTGGATCGCAAGAGTAGCAATGGCGCAGGCACTGGCGGAGGTCTGCCTCTTACCAAGTCCACTAATACTAGTACTACTGCCAAGCCAGCGCTGGGTACGAACAAGGTCCGTACATCAGTAAGCCCGAAATCGCCCGCCGCCACACTGTCTAAAGCGACGTCCAACGCCGTTGAAGGCGCTCGTAACACTCTGGATAAGGAAAAATCTTCAAACAACTCGGCTCACTCTTCTCCAGGTCGGAAGCATATCGATCTTGACACTACGACACCGCGACGCAATTCGGGTAGTCGACCACCATTAGCTACTCCGCCTTTGAACAAAGGATCTCCAGATTTACGTTCATCTACCCTACCTTTGGGCAAAGGCTCTGCTGACTCACGTTCAGCCGCTATCCCTTTGCACAAAAGCTCTGCCGACTCACGTTCATCTGTTATACCCTTGAGCAAAGGCTCTCCCGATTCACGTTCAGCTGCTATACCCTCGGGCAAAGGTTCTCCCGATTCACGTTCATCTGTCATGCATTCGGGCAAAGGCTCTCCAGACTCACGCACATCTGTCATGCCTAGGAAAGGTTCTCCGGATTCACGCTCGTCTATCTTGCCTCTGAGAAAAGGATCACCGGAAAGTCGTCCCGCTCTCGAGCGACGTCGTAGCAACACCGTCCACCCTCCTGCTCCTAACTTCAAGCCTTCGACCCCGGTGCGAAACACCGCTGCCAGTCACACCCTTGCTTCTCGCCAGACTCCCAAGAACGACGACTCGTCCAGCGTTTCGAGTGGTAGTAGTGATTCATTATCCGACAGTACGGTCACTTCTGATGGAGGATTCACTGATTATCTGTCGGACGAATCAGAGGCAGAACTTCAACGACAAGCAGAAGCTAGGGCTGCACTTTTGGCTCAGAGTCAGGCTGAGGAACTAGAGTTCAAAGCTGCCCGCCAACAGCTGGCTCATGTTGACCTCCGTCCACCCAAAACTTGGAACCCCACGAACATTACGAACAGCAATACGGCCCCACGTCTTACGACCACTACGAAAGGCTGAGTCCCTGCGAAGGACCCAAAGGCATATCTAACTCGAGTTCTGCTTTTTCATTGTAAAACGTATATATCCGTTACATACCATACATATCTATCATCTGTACCATATATCGCACGGCACATACAGGAGGGCTAGCATGCATTGGTATCTTTCTATTCTGTTGTTCCAAGTTGTTATGTTTCGAGTGGACGGAGAAATTGCTTTTACATATTTTGCATTATTCTAACACGTGTGATAAGAACTCCTTACGCCACAATAACCTACCTTGAGCTATCCTCTCATGAACTTAGCGCGCCATTCGATCACAGCGACAAATCCCGTTCATATATTTGATACTAGACTCGATACAGACTGCGAAATATTCACAACCTGTTCACCAGCTGGCTTCGCCGTCTACAAAGCATGGCCCCTACAACTGCTAAGGAAACGCGGTACGCCGATGGACTTGTCTTGTTGAGCTTCCTGTGCCAATGCTACTTTAAACTATTCATCAGAGCTATCCGGGGGCACTCTAGCTGCTGCGATGCCTATGCATACATCTTCTCTCCTTTTCCTTCTGGGTGGCGGGCGAAGTCCGTTGTATCCTCTGAATAAAGTGATCTTGTGGGACGATGCCATTGGCGGTGAGGTAGCTGAACTAGAATTTCGCGAAAGGGTGCGGGGTTTGGCCTGTAGACGTGGATGGCTCGCAGTTTCTCTACGACGAAGAGTGGTCGTCTTTGAAATTGGCCGTCAGGTCACAAGGTATCAGGAATGGGATACTTGTGATAACCCCAGAGGTCAGGGATCATGCCACAATGCTTTGTTATTACGTCTGATTGGAGTTCAGGTTTAGTTACATTGGCTTCCGGCCCTCATGCTACTCTGCTTGCCATTCCCGGTCGTCAAATGGGCCATGTCCAGCTTATCCATCTTCCTCCATGCTCTCCACCTCCACTGAAGGGCCCTCCTCCGTCAACGCCTCCGAAGAAGCCTCCTCCTCCACCAGAAAAGTATCCTGTATCTATTATTGCTGCTCATACGACTGCTCTCTCCACATTATCCGTTCCACCATCCGGTCGATTACTTGCTACGACTTCATCACGAGGCACGCTTGTACGAATATGGGATTCTCTGACTGGGAAGTTGGTTCGTGAACTCCGTAGAGGAACAGATAAGGCTGAGATATTTGGCGTGGCTTTCAGGCCAGACGAACAGGAGCTTTGTGTCTGGAGTGATAAAGGCACAGTTCATCTGTTTACTTTACTTTCAGCCGTCTCGTGAGTGCATTCTCCCCTAATAGATGTTTGGTGGTTACTCATGTTCTTGTTATACAGAAATCGACAGTCAACCTTCTCTCCGCTTGTACCCTATATACCCCTTCCCAAATATTTCGAATCAGAATGGTCTTATGCTCAATATCGGATCCCCACACAATCTTCGCATATATCCCTTTCAGCTACAACGTCCTCGCGTTCATCAACGGAAGACATTCCGGACGAGGAACGATGTGTTGTAGGTTGGATCAAGGTTCCGGGAGAAGCCTCAATGCCAAGTGAATACCAGCTCATTGCACTGACTTATGCTGGAGGCTGGTATCGTCTTTCCGTACCGAAGGCCAACTCCACTGCATCAGCATCAATCTCTCCGAGTTCACCTCCAAGGAGTCATGGTCGGTCCACCAGTATATCTTCGACAAGAAGTGAACGCAGCTATAGTAACAAAGGAAAGGAAAAGGAGAAGAGGAAAGATCCCAATGCAAGCCGATGCAAATTGCAAGAGTTTCGGCGCTATGGAAGATGGGATGGATGGGGCTAAGAGGCACACCGATATACATGCATTGAGTGTAGGTTCTACTTCTGATTTACTTCTTGTTTTTCCGCTCTATACCCGTATAATCGATGTTCTTCGTTCTGACATTAATATCTATATCTCCACCACACATCCATGCTGTATCATTTCTTCTCCGCTGTTGCATAGATCGTTCCTCGTGTCAAATCTGTACTGCTAAGACTCTTATCTTGAGTCATAATGACCTACACCTAGTTCAGTACTGTTCCTCCTTCTGCCTTTGTCAAGGCTTATCATGATGCTGTGTATGATGACTTTTTGCAGATGTCAGATTGTATTGGACGTTCTTTCTGTACTGCATTGACAAATTGGCTGCAGTTTGAAGATGATAATTTGCTTGAATGATTTCCTGTGTGAGTTACTCATGGAGTAAAATGTCAATTCAAGTGGCTACGGGATACAAACCTCCAGGCTGTTATTGAGTTCAAGAATAGTTTCGGTGCATTTTGACTGAAGACATTCGATAAGCGGCGAACTGGAAATTTGAGCTGTAATACAAACCGTGTTTTTCAAAATGCGTTCCAATAGGACAGCCTGGCGTTCTGCATGAGGATTCTCCATGGATGGTGCTGGGAAAACTGCCGACACAAACAAGCGCCTATCCTTCGTGAGCGCCTGAATTTGACGTCTTACGGCGACTTCGACTTCCATTCCGCAACTTTCCCCTCATCCTCATCCCTCAATTGCATGACTCTTTTTTTCTCGTAATGGTTCTTTCTGTTGGTCAACCGATCGACCGTTACGCGAGTAGCTGTGGCTACTGCTCTCCTTCTGGTGAACGAAGTAAAACCGAATCGTCGCGAACCGCTGCAGCTCTCAATGCACTTCAACTCTCCCCTGAGGTCTACCAAAAGATGATTAATCGGGGATGGCGTCGCTCAGGTGAGGACAGCCCCCAGCTCATGTCGATATTTCTCCTCAGAGAAGAAAGCAGGGAGGTTCTGCTATAAGCCACATCTGCGATCTTCCTGTTGTCCCCTTGTACGTCTCGTCCGCCGTTTAGAAACGTATAATATACTCACTAGCGCTTCAGTATACGATCAAGTAACTGCGCTCTTCTATGTCCGTTCGACCCGCTTATCGCTGATCTTGCGGCCTCAGGTTAGATGTTTTGTCTTTTAAACCATCTAAACATCACAAAAAGATCGTAAACCGGTTTGTTTGATGTCCACATTCTCGAAGAATTGTCAAAACTTATACGAGCTGGTGCAGGTGGAACAAGTTCATCCAGCATGGTGATGATGCCAGTACAGGGTACGAAATCCAACTGAGTTTTACCAAAGATCGACTGCACAAATTACAGGAAGCAGAAAGGGAAAGATAATGCTCGTTTTGAACTTAGATCTTCTGTTTATGCATCTGAGTTCCGAGACGGTCAAGACCAAGTGTTTGCGCATCGGTTCGAGGTAAGTAGGTTAGTGACTTGTTGGTGACTTCAACAAGCAATCACCTTCCATGCTAGATGGCTCTCGAACCGTCGTCATACACCGACGAGAAGTACGAGCTATTCAGGAAATACCAAACTGGAATTCATCACGATAATACTACTCCCCAAGGATTCAGGAATTTCCTAGTTGTGACGCCGTTGCATGTACGTTTACGTTATGCTAGAAACTCATTACTCGGGGCTTATTTAGATTCTCTGGACAGCAAGAGCACATTCCGTACTTATCTCCGCAACCCAATCATCTTCCTACTCACTATGGGTCCTATCATTGGTGCTATCGCTTGGACGGGAAACTAATAGCTATCTCCGTCATCGACATACTTCCTGAATGCATATCTAGTGTAAGTACACAGTTGGGGAATGCTGATGAAGTTGACGCAGGCATTTCATTAGGTCTACTTTATGTATGACAAGGATTATGAAGCATATTCATTGGGGAAGGTAACATTGAACTGACCTTCGCCAGCCATTCCTTTGCACTCATTCAAAAATATTTTTGTGCAGTTGAGCGCTCTGAAAGAGAATGTTCTTGCGCACGAACTTCACACTGCTGGCGCACCATTTTTGAAATATCTCTATCTAGGTTGTACCTCTCCGTCCTTTCCGTCACCCTTGCTAAACTTGCAAGACTTGAACACTACAGGCTACTATATTCACTCCTGCCAGAAAATGAGGCACGTCCACTTCATACGTTAAAGTCACTGCACGGAATGATCGATAGACAGGTACAAAGGCGAATACCACCCAAGTTATCTCTGTGATCCAGTTGAGTAGTACCTGATTGCGCTTTCTCCGATAGGGGGTGGTGCTAGAATTTAAACTATTGAGTAGGAAAGTTTTGAATGGTACCCGTTGGCTATTTGCGCCGAATTATTGTCACAACACCGATATGCATGCTTTTCTCGACCCGAACGTTCATTGAGAGGAGATCCGGGTCCTGAACTAGGTACGATAGCATTCTAATTCCAGTAAAATCCAGACTGATCCACGTACGCACATGCAGTTCAAGACTTTGAGTGGTCTGACCCTCAGGAACCGGAGGAGCGTGCACTAGAGCACATATCTGTGATCTCAGAAGTGGATGGCCCTCAAATATCTGTAATGACAGCCAATGTGAGTACTTCAAGGATCGCCTCCTGCCGACTTTGTTTTTCAAGCTTGTTCAGTTATTTCTTGATCGGGAATACTCCTTTTCCAGGCGTGGTTTTTTCTTTTGCGTAGAGGAGCTCGGAGTGGATCTTGCTTCGAGCATCATATTCCAGCTCTGATTTCTGATTCGAGGGTGAGTGGAGGCCATATTCATGGTCATATTTCAAGCTTTTAAACACATTACTCTCCATAACATGACATCCCAGTCGAAAAGCCATAGTATACACAAGTTCAGAGATTTCTTGTATGATCTGATTACGAACTAGACTCGCAATCGGATATCTCTAGTCCTGAGTTTTGAGGACGTTTGGAGTACTTGAAGGAACGAACAAACATGCATTCAAGAATCATTCAACTTGCAAGTCATATGTCAAACATCTTTAGCTGGCTGTATCTATTGAATTAGTGGTGCAAATCGACAAGGTTTCGACTTCCCACTTTTGCGACCGTCAGAAGGCTATTCGGCCTGTCGATGCTGCTCCATCATCACAGTATACACTAAATATCGCCAAGGACGCGGTATGGTTTTATCATTGGAAGTCTTGAATTTAATGTTTTCCGATCTAACGTCGATCCGGAACAGAGTTCTTCGGCGCAATCGCGACAACGAATGCGGAAACACTTTCCGCGGCGAAATTTTGGAAAGAAGGCTACGTTGCCCTATCACGGCCTCATTATTATCTTTGTCAATCAAATGTCCTTCCGACATTATCATACCTGGTTGCATAGGCTTCTCTTTGATCTGAAAACTAAACATTCATTCGAGATCTCGTGGATCGTGTATTTACACGATCCTTTCTCCCTTTATTATGACACATATTTCCCTTTCGTCCTTCTTTCGAATCAACCCATTCCTTTCTCTTCAGTCTCGGTAAGACAACATGAAAACTTCATTATTCTACCCCAGCAGTTGGCGGAGGAAATTCCCTAAACCATTTTCTGGAGAACACCCTAAGGACCCACAAGCATCAGAAAGATCGGAAACTCCCACTAGTCCGTTTTTCGGCCGAGCAAAACCTGGTCATGAAGAAAGACGAGAGAGAACTGCTTCAGGTTCGAGGCCAGCTCCTCATCGTCCGCCTCGACCCCCAAGCCCAAACCTGTATGGTCCGCCCATAGAAAATACCGCAAGAGTCTCGGCCCTCGAGATGGAATCTCATGGGACACCTGATCATAACCATCGCTCGAACCGTACGGCCGATTTACTGAAAGCCAAACGAAGTATGCCTGAGTTAGACGGTGTTTGGAAAGGATTTTTGGAAGACGTGAACGAAGACCACGACTCGTTGTGCAATGGTTCCGTACCCGATCTGCCTCCAACGCAGGCATACTCGCCTTCTGTGCATCCCCGCTTGCACGGTGAAGCTGGTAGCTCAGGCTCTCAGTCCAATGCGCGGCGGCCCCGTGCTACCCTCCACACTTCCAAGTCTATCTCACATATTGTGAGTCTCGATAAATCCCCCTCAAGTCCACGCTCGTCGTTGTCATCTACCGAGTCACGGTCATGTGTTACTGATTTTGACTCTCTGGCATTATTTCCAGCACCTCCCCCATTGAAAATCAGAAAGAAAATTCCCAAACCACTAATTCTTCTACCCACTGCAACTCTTGCTCCCTTACCGCCATCTCCCAGCACCGGCTCCTTAAATCCCACACCGGTAGTAACACCGACCTCGCCAACACCTCCATACAGTCCTCGGAGAATGGCTTCACCACCGTCGATCCTTAAAAAATCGCAATCTGCAGCGCTACTGTCACCTGCGACGCCTGGATCACTCACATCCGCATATTATGATTCATCGACTGTGCTACTAGCTCGTCCGCCGCGCGCCACGCAATCCATGTCGAATCCGTCGTCTTACACTAGCCGCTCGATTTCACCGACGACTCACAAGTCGTCTTCTAGTGACACTATGACTTTACCCAACTCCAGACCTTCTCGCAGTCACGCCAATGGTAATAGGACTTTCTCCCCCCATCTGAGGTCTGATAAACCACTTCCGCCTTTGATGGTAAGCACGCCTCCTTCCCTTCACTGACTGAGTATCTAAAATGAACTTAGCAATTTGATAGGAGACAACGAAATATTAATCACCCTTCGCCAGTCGAATGGGGTATCGCTGTTTGAAGAACTTTCCCTTCGGATTATTTCTGCTTGCTCTTGACCCTTATCCATCAACTGCCTTTCTTTCCCTTTTTTTCGATTCTGACTACATATCGCTGAATTTGTAGCCTGGTAGTCGGGGTATTTTATCATTACATGTGTAGAGACTGTACATTATTATGTGTTCTCGTGGAACCAATCGCAAACGGAACGATAAATTATTGTAATTTTTTGGATTCTAGCAGTATTCCAGAAGGAGTTTGTGGGCTCTGCTTATCTTCAAGGATAGAGAGGATGATATATACGATGAGAACAACGTTTGCAGCTACGATAGCCGTTATAGCCGCAAATGTGGAGTTTCCTAGTCAAAATTTCAGCTTCGGCTTCCACAGGTATATCTGAAAAAGCGACGGTACCATCCCAAAGGTAATTTAAGCTCCCATAGTATGAAGCTAGTGGTACAATGCCTAATGACAGGCTGAAAACGACCAGCTTGAAGAGCGTTCCACTGCCAAGTGAATATTACTACGAAAAGATTTGAACAATGGAGTAGTAGATGACTACTTACTTTGAGGCAGCGTTTGTGTTCAATTTCTCGATGGTCGATTGTTCACTAGTACTCATAGTGTACAAGGATGGTGGACAGTTTGAAGAGAACGTGTCGATCAAAAATGAGAGTAACGTGTTCGATCATTCTCGCGTTATACCACCATTGCCGGAGGCATCTCGCGTAACATGCAGCTCGAAGCCGACACATCCAGCGCATCTAGAACGACTTGGTTAGATCCTTCAGCATGGGATATCCTTATACTATCTACAGTCATCAAAGTTCTTCTGTTTCCGGCATAGTGAGTGTAATAGCGTCACAGCATGGAGAACTTTGTCTCAATATCTCAGTCGCTCTACGGACTTTGAAGTTCACAGAAATTGGCTTGCTATCACTCACTCACTTCCTATCTCGCAGTGGTATTACGACGTACGTTCCTTCAATGCTATAACAGTCATTGCATCTCATGTTCACGAACAGACAACCTCGGAATGGAGTATGTCTTTCTGCCCAAATTGGAAAGCTAAATTTGAAGTTCACGCCGGACTCATACAGCCCTTGACTACCCACCTTTCTTCGCGTATTTCGAAAAAATTCTTTCCATCCCAGCTTCTTTTGTTGATCCCAAAATCGTGGATTTGAACAATCTCAATTATGACTCTTGGTCTGTCATTCTCTACCAGCGTACAACGGTTATCGTCACGGAATTAGTGTTGGGAGCTGTACTCTTGAAGTATGCCAAGACTCTCTTTCCTCCGATCAAATCCCTTCATTGCCATCTATAGGTTCATACGAGGCGCCGTCGATCCACCTACTCAGCGTATCATCTCAGCCTCTCTGTTTCTTCATCCCGGCTTTCTCATCATCGATCACATACACTTCCAGTACAATGGCTTCATGTTCGGTATTTTGTTGTGGTCTATCCTTATGGCCCGTAATGTCAATATCAATTCTTACGTGGATGCTCATCCTTCAGCACTTAACAATGCAACATTTTAGGGTAGCAAATTGGCAAGCGGAATTCTGTTCGCTGTGTTGCTCAACTTCAAGCACATATACATGTATCTTGCTGTAAGCTCCGATGATGCTACTATTTCGCAGAATCAATCTCACTATCCTTAAATAGCCCGCATACTTCGTTTATCTCCTCCGGTCGTTTTGCCTGTCTCCGTCTGGACAAATAGAAATCAAGAACTTTCTTGCGCTGGCCAACGCCGTGATTGCAGTTTTCATATCTTCTCTCGCGCCGTTTGCTCTCATGGGACAAATACAGCAATTACTATCACGTTTATTTCCCTTCACTCGGGGTCTTAATCACGCGTATTGGGCTCCAAATGCATGGGCTCTGGTCACTGCCGTCGATCGTGTCCTTCTGAAATGTGTGTGTCTATTCCGTCTTCATTTATTAGTAAGACGTGATTTATTTCTCTCGTGTAGATGCCAAAAGTACAGGAACAGATCTTCACATTAACCTGGCAGGTGTCGCCTCGACGTCAAGAGGTTTAGTGGGGGATACTGTTTTTGCAGTACTTCCTAATGTAAAGCCTTTGCATACTTTTACGATAACATTAGCCCTGCAGTCTGTCAGTGGAATACCTTTGTTCCCGGCCGGACAAAGTTACTGACTTTTATCCCAGATCATTCTAATCAAGCTGTGGTTCCACCCAACCTATAAGTCTTTCCTAACTGCGTTAACCCTTTGTGGCTACTCTTCTTATTTGTTCGGGTGGCATGTACATGAGAAAGCCGTGCTTTTGATATTGATTCCTCTCAGGTGAAGTAATTCCTTTCGTGAGTTTTCTATACTCTTATCAGTGTTTTCAGTCTCTTAGCTGCTGAGCGTCATGCGTACTTTCGTACATTTGTGATCGCCACTGTAGCGGGCATATTTTCCTTGTTTCCTCTATTATTCACTCCTGCAGGTGATACTCGCTCTCTTTTCGCTTCATTGCGGCTTCATTAACGTCCGAAAGTAGAATCTAACATTGGGGTGTTGTACTCAATCTTATGGTTTGCCTTACTCTACCTCCCGCTATCTAAACGAGTTTATGAGTAAGCGATTCTTTTTTGCCTTACAATTCACTCTCCTGAACTTTGAACTGAGGTTCCCAAAGTCTTTATCCTACGTAATACTCGATGTCCTTGAGAAGACATATCTCGGAGGTTTTGTTTTTCTGCAAATCTTTGTCGCTGCTTTTCCTGTCGTTGCATCGTGGAACTCGAGAAGAGACGAGATCCATAACTCCGGAAATAGTATGGAATTCCTACCGCTGATGGTGACCAGTGTATACTGTGCGGTCGGGATGGTTTGGGGATTCATGCGCTTAATATTTATATACCTACACGAGGATACTACCTATCAAGGACAGCTTAGCACCATTCAATAAATCCCACCTACACACTCAGATCTTTCGGTCAATCGGAGACATAAAATTTGTTCTTGCCATATGTGATACGATTTAGAGATACATGCGTGTCAAGGAATACATAGTTCATAACGTAGTAATCTTGGCAGCTGGACTGGGAGGCTGAATCTACAACCAGGAAGCAGCGCCTCTGGTCATTTGAATCCAAAATGTCAAACATTCCGCAACGGTACAGCCCAAACCCATAGGTTCTGTTCTCATCGGAAGCCTGACACTGTTGGGCAGACTCATTTCCAGCTCGATAGGCGGGCTGACCGTGGCTGTTGCCCAACCTGGGAAGGAGGTGATGGTTAGCATCACATTGCTTTGGATGATTCCGATATTTGACCCACCTTTATCTTCACCTTCTTTACCCTTGCCTTTGTTATTTTTGGGTTGGCCTGTCCTAAATTTTCCAAAGCACCAAAACGCGTAGTTGGTGACCACAAAACATGGACCTGCAGGTGCACAGGCTTCATAGACCTAGATATAGAAACGGATTTAATGGATAAAGCTAAATAATAGAAGAAGAAAAAAGGCGTACCACGTGCCATAAGAGTTGGCCCATAATCCTTGCTGCATCTGAAGTATCTTTGAATCGAGGGTGATGAGCCGAATCCCGAGGAATCTAGGGTAGAGTCAATCAGTACAGCGCAAAATGCGACCTGAAACCTGGAAGATTCACGTTTGATGGCATAGTAAAAGCACGGAGATCCTCTAAATCCACTTTCCACGGCGCAACGCATATGATTGAGAGGGATCCTTGGCCAAAAGAGGTTGCAGGCTGCGTAAAAAACAATGATTAAGAGTGGCTGAGTTTCCACAATGAGAACGCACAATCCTTAGTACGTCCCAGTCTACTTCCGATTTTGAGTTCGGCCCACGTAGCACGATAAACTCGTATGAATGAGCCATAGGAACCTGACGCGGTACGTTGTTGAGAATTCGACAGCAGTGGGTCACTGGTCCCAGAATAAACGTCATAATGAGAAGCAGAAAGGCGTCTTGGTCGTTGACGCGTGACAGAAAGTTGATTTGGCCATTGTCTAAGCTGTTTACACCATAACAGGGTATTTTCATCACTGACTTGTCCGTCTCAGTAATAAAACAGTCTGGCGCATCGTCTATATCTAGAAAGGAAATCCGATTTCAGCATGGCTACTTAAAGGACTTTGGGAGAAAGCTCACATCGTCTAATCATTGTCCTGAAGTCCCAGATATCCAGCTCGAGGACGTCAATTCCTTTCAGTACCGAGCTGAGGCAATTGTCGCCAAGTTTCAGGACACTCAAGGGGTGTTCTTTTGGGCGTTCACGGAGGTGGAAGCCAACAGAGCTAGGAGCAGGACAAAGCGCGTTACGAAGATAGGTCTGGAGAAGAAAGCGCCAGGGTTCATTGTAAGACCGTGAATCTTGGTTCAATTTCTTCTTCGATGAAGACTGCATGGTGAATGTAGAGAGGAAGAACGCAAGAGAGGTTGGAGGAAACTGTGACGCCTTTTCACAATGTGAGTTGACGCGTGGGCCATCGACAAACAATGGTCAGAGATGCCTGAAAGAGGATCAGATGATCTGGGATAACAATAACTCTGTCCGTAGCCGAAGTTGTGTATTGTCAATTCAGGATAGATAAGAAGTGCACAATGTAGCAGCGCTAGTGCCTGGATCCTTGGCCCGCGCATGACAATCGAGGTTGGTATCAATTGCCTAATGTAGTATGTACATAGAAGACTAAATTGAAGATTGGGCGCTTGTTGAAAAAATTCATCTTGGAATGGTACGCTCATTCATTACATATCCCAGAGGCAAATACAAACTCCACAAACACAGTTACGTCGTCAAATTAGAGAGCGTAGACAATATGTCTATGCCAAGTCATTAGAGGCTCAAGAGAGACAAACATACGAACGGAAACAGCAATTGAAGGATGCATTGGCGACGGGAAAACCACTTCCGACCGAGCTGAAGAAGGATGCGAAGGCGCTGGGCCAGGAACTTGCTTTTGACGAAGCCCAAGTAGGTCAGTTCGATGGTTTCTCTGTGCGGCAGTGTATGACAATGCTAACAATTAACCAGACCCGACGTCGCACATTGATAATGAGTATAGCAGAGCCGGCATACAAGATCCAAAAATCGTGATAACTACATCCAGAGATCCTTCCTCTAAATTGCTACAATTCGCCAAAGTAAGTATTCAGCCTGTTGCTCAGAAATTTCCTCAATCTCGGTTTGTAGGAAACTAGACTAGTATTCCCTAACTCGCATCGCATAAATCGAGGAAATTATGTCATCAAAGAGCTTGCAGAAGCTTGTCGTGCAAACGATGTTACAGATCTAATCATACTCCATGAACACCGCGGCAACCCTGGTGCGTCCCTTTCCGTATTGCTCTCTGTGTCCAATTGACCTTTGGATTAGATGCAATGATTGTCTCTCATTTTCCACATGGTCCAACCGTCTTCTTCACTCTCAATAACGTCGCACTGCGGCATGACATCGCAACCTACAAAGAGTCAACTGTCTCAGAACAGTACCCTCATCTTATCTTTGAAAACTTTACCTCGAAACTTGGTGAAAGAATCCGAGACGTCCTTAGATACCTTTTCCCCGTCCCTAAAGAAGACAGCAAAAGAGTTATGACCTTTGCAAATGAAGATGATTTTATTTCCTTTAGGTAGGCCTGCAATCTGATTTTCTTATCACTTGTCTAAACCCCTACAGGCATCATGTATTCGTAAAAATACCACGGCAAGTTCAGCTCGCAGAAGTAGGACCTCGGTTCGAAATGAAACGTATGTCTTACCCTCCGCTTTCTCACAGAGTGCTAATTCTTCTCTCCCGCCCCTCCCTCCTCAGCGTATGAAATACGGCAAGGTACGATTGAACAGACGGAGGCAGAACGCGAATGGGTACTGGCGCATTATTCAAGAACGGCAAAGAAAAGAAGCATGCTATCTGGTTCTGGGAGTTATTCAGCTCCTCGGAATTCACGCCAACCGCCCGCTAAAAAGATCAAACGATGAATTCGGCTCTTTTTGTTGGGAGGCCGCTGGAATCAATCAAGGATTTAACTTTTGATTCTTTTAAATGTAGACCTGGGTGCATTGTCCTTAATCCGCCATCGCCTCTCATTATGTATTCACTTTGGTGGTGCTTGACATAAAAAACGATCTTCCTCTCTCAAAAAATCTGTGTGCTGTGCCTTGGCTGCCGCGGTGCTACAAGAAATAGCTACGATGTTATCAGTCGACTATGAGACTGCTTCGCATACTAGCAATGGTCAACGAAGGTTATCGTTTTCGATGTCAACAGGATCCAAAATCCTGCACACAAAGCGTATACACGATCAAAGTCAAGGAGCTGAGCCAGTCTTTTTTAGTTGGCGTCTTTAAAGACTCAGTTCCAGAACAAATTATTTACGGTGAGCTATTCGGGCACTGGTAATTCTAATTTTGATGTTCTTTCACGTTTGCTGGAGCATTGAGAAAGATCTCGATCTTTCAACTCTGACAAATGAACATCAATGTTATAATCCTTATCCCTCGAGATACTAACTTGATTTCTTGTGAATCTTGGTAACATCTACATGCTTTCAGAATACGGAGTGCGGCCCCCCCGTCCATGATTATACACGGACGATTTACGGATGGACGTGGCATTCAACAGGTACATTCGTAGTCTGGACCAGTCAAGGCTGCATGCTAATGAATTCTCCAGACGGTCTTTGGCTTCACACTATGTACCTCGTACCCTTCCATGGGTGCTTCCTTCCTTACACGATCTATCGCCCGTGACAATGTCCTCCATCATCAGGTCCAATATTGAGGGCGGGGACGGCAGATAACTGGATGTGGTTTCAAATCTGTGTGTTTGTAGATGAAGGATGATTTCGGGACAGAGATTAGCCTGAACACCGCGCAGACAACAATCGATAGGCACAACTCTGCAGGTTGAGGTAGAAAGGATAACGCCATCCAGGAACTGGAGACGGTTTAGGATTGAATCACAGACAGCCTTGCAATGTAGCCCTTGAACGTTGTCCGTAGTTCGAAGAGTATGCGCATGCGGGACTCGCACTCTTGCGTACAATCGATATCAGAAAACCAACGGTGTCTTTCGTCTTCTTTCGTTCTCGATCGTCGTTGTCAGCATCATAACTTTTAAGTAAATGTGGTTGAAAGGTATATAGATACAAAATACAACGCGAAAGCGAACTGCAAATGTAGGCCCGGGATCCATCAGAAATTGACATACAAAATCTGTGGCAACAGCTGACCATGGTGACCGTCGAGCTCGCAATAATTACCATCCTTGACTATGCTAGTAGGCTATGCTATGGCGGACTTTTAGTCTTCTCCCACCTCTCAGCCTGATTCGCTTCCTTTCTTACTATCAGCATCTGCGTGTAGAATACTCAGTTTTCCAACGTAAATCTTTAAATTTACATACCAGAACAATTCTTCTTCAGTCTAATCATATCTCATCACCAATCAAGGTATTGCCATGACACGAAAGCCCAGGAACTCATTTGGGTCTCTCACAGGGAGATGTATCAGATGAATACAGCGTTACGGCGAGCCAGATTGAATTTGAAGTTTGAACATGTATTCGAAGGGCTGGACCCCGGTGTCGTCAGTTTGTTGCGTTAGTGCCTGGGTTTAGTACTAGTTAAGTAGCTTTATAGGAGGAGTGGTCCCCGACTTGAAAGCCACCCGTTTCCCTCCGATATCACCATGAACATCTTCAATCCCAAAATCCTAGACGCGAGCATCCGTGATGTCTCTCTGTGTCTTTCGGATAACCAAAAGGCAGATTTGTTATTATACGCCCTGAATAGCCTTGTTTATGAAGGGTGCGCCCTTTATGTCTAGACTCGTTTTTTCCGCAAGCTGACTAGGTACTGTATGTTGTTTCAGTCGCTCTAGAATCGTATTCGAGAACGCCATTCAGTCGTGCTTGCAGGTGACTTCGTTATCTCCCGAAAACACTGCCAAGGCCCGTATTCTGAGAGCAAGGGCTAGGCTCAATACCGGCTCCATTTTCGGCGCGCAAGAAGGTATGTTGTTGCGTCTCTGAGCATGTCTGTGATTATACGATGAGCATAGATCTCCATGCTGCATTAGCTGCTGAACCTAGTAATCCTGAGGCAACCGCTTTACTTCACAGAAGGTCTGTGAATGTGGAAAAGGTGCGTGTGTTCACTCTGAAATTGCACACTTCTCTCAAGAAATTGTCAATACAGCTGCTGGCTCCCAAACCAGTTATTAAAGGGCAATTTTCGGTCGAGATCTGGCGAGAGATAGCGTCTTTCCTACCGCGTAGAGATCTCAAGACCCTCCTCTTTGTTCCCAATCCTCTTTCCCGTATAGCATGCCAGCTCTTATTTCGAAGATTGGACCTTCATTTTTCTGGGTTTTCTGATATATCCGAAGAAGAAGTCGATTCTTGGAGAAGTCCCCTTCTTTCTGCCAACATCAGAGACCAGAATAACCGACACGCACAACGTACTGCTGATATCCTCACTCGGGTGATCACAGATACTTCATTTGCGTCGGTTGTAAGAACATTGAGAATATTCTCTTTCAGGTCGGATAAGGATGGGTCAAACTCTTTCCAAATCGGTGAACATCAGTCACCAATCCTTTAATTGTTCCATTCTTACAATCGTTGCAGGTATCCTTTCCAACGCTCTCCCAAAGCTCATCAATCTCCGAAACGTTCATATCACCGCTCCCATTGACGGAACAATGCCCATCCTTGAAATCCTGCAAATATCGCACCCACGATTATTTGGTCTTGCATTACAGATACCTAATGGATCACTTGACCTTTCTACTCTGACCTTCCAGAATCTTGCACACTTTGCCTATGAAGCAAGTTATGTATCAGATGCTGCAGGGGGGAGTAATTCTCCGTCATCTGCTTCATCAGATTCCTCCAGTCTCTCTACTTTCCTTTCGCAAAACCGCGCCACCCTTCGGACGATTAGCATTGAAAACCCGATGTCTACTTTCCCCGCAACGTCGTCTATATCGATTCGAAATCTCACCCATATTGGATATATGGGTCAACTTCCTGCGACGTCAGGTCAGTTGATACCTGATGTACTCACCCACGGACGGCAGCTTGAGTGCCTCAATCTAACGGTCCTTCTGGATTGTACACTTTCCCCATATTTCCGTTCACTCTCAACGTCGCTTCCGTTCCTCCGATATTTTACTCTATGCATTGCGGGGAGCATCTCAAGACAATTGAATGACCGAGACTTGTTACCCTCGATTGCAGATTTCTTGCGAAACCGAAAAGATCTCAGAACTTTGACTTTGACAGTTGGGGGTGGAGAATCTGTTCTTCGTGCAACGGGATTTGACGCCAGTATATGGGGTGTCCTTCCATCCCTTACCTCTTTGCTCGGGCTGACCATTACTTACCCAAAAGATTTGGCTCCTGGCCTAGGAGCTTGGCTTATTCCACGGACAGTCTTATCGCTCACATTAGATGGTTTTGCCGCTGCTTCTCTTCGAGAACCTTTGGCATTCTTGACTGTGAGTGTTGGTCACACGAGGTCAATTCATATACACTGACGTTTTCTTTTTTTTTCAACAGCAACTTCGTCCTGGAATTCCTTCCGGTCTTTTATTTATCACTTTAGCCGACTTTCCTCTTCCTTTCCCTGCGCAAGTTGTAGAGAACGGATTTCCCATGGTTCGATTGATTCGAATGGGAAACAATTATTTCACAGTCCTCAATAATATTCCTGGATATCCTGGTCGAAATCGGCACCACCACCGTCACAACTCTCGACGCTCAAGTTACTCCCATTACTCTAGCTCCAGTTCCTCCTCGCACAACTCTCCTGCAGGAAGTCCTATGACTTCAACGCCCGCCGATCCCGATACCTTTTTGTCACCGTACGACCTCGAGCAGTGGTCCAAGAGACGAGCAGTATTTCACGCAAGAGAATGGTTCGAATGGTTAGGTTGCGAACCAGGCGAGGCACCTGATCTCCAGGAATTTGCTTTGAAATAGATATAGGTGAATTGAAGGTTTAACAGACCTAGGTTACATATATAGGAAGATGTGTGATGCGTGCGTTACAGAGCAAACCAAGATATTTGGAAGAATCCCAGAGTCTTATTCTCAGGCAACTGCACAAACGGTATAAATGATTACAACACAGGTTATTGTTGAATGCAACATTCGTGTAAACCGTGAAGGTTAAAGACTCCGTCCTAAGGGAACCCATAACGGAACGAGACCGTTACCTACCTCTGAGATCAGAACAGTTGAGTTTCAGAAGTTTGTCAACTAAGTTATGAAATCCAGTGTTCACACCAGTCACCACCATGTTGGTGATTGTTGGTTACACGCCAGTCACCGTATATTTACTCTGCGATAAGCTTGGCATCCAGTTGCGAGAAGTTTTCAAAAAGTGACTGAAACAGATCAATACAGCTCTGCACGTCGCTGTGAAGAAAGATGAGCTTTGGGATACCAAACAGGGTATTGGGAAACCCACCTTGTCCCCGCAGTTTCTCTGATGGAATGCATTGATAACATAGGGCAGCCAACGTCGACAACTCGTAAACCCATGGTAGACAAAGAAGGACCAACGGTGGAGCCACATGGCCTATACATAGTCTCAATAAAAGACTTGACATCGAAACGGAGATACGGAGACATACATGTCATTGCGCGCTTCATACTCCTGTACCTTCCCTCCCTTCTTTTCTACCAACTTCTTGACTAAGAAGGAACCAACAGCATCACTCGTATATCGTTGTTTAGCATTGGTCTTGATAATTATGCCGCCATTGATACGAGGTTGGTGGTTTTCTTCGTGTTTGTTGTAATAATTCGGGTGTATGGCATGTCCCATATCACACGAGACTAGGAAAGAACTGGCAATGCTCTGAGCTAGAAGATCTGGGGTTGGAGAAAGGCGGCTTAGCAAAGAAGGGATGAGGTTCGACTCGGCCCCGGTACTAGAGACACTACCAACTTCTTCGTGGTTGAACAGCGCGATACAGTTGACATTCCCTTCAAGTAACGAGTTTGAAGAGACGCTTCCAATTATGGCATCTACTGCACAAAATCTGAATTGGGACTCGTCAGGATTGAGTGCAGCTTGAGGAAGGTAAACTCACGAAGAGAATTGGTTGTCCATTCGTGGACTGAAAATAAACTCGTTTACGATGCCTCCGAGTTGGGAAGGTTGGGTGTCATAAAGTTGTCTGCAACTCTTTAGTATAGTGAAGTATAGAATAGAATAAAACCACTTGCAGTTCGAAGTCGTGGATTTCATTTGGCGCCACAGACAGCTCGGAAGCCAGGAGATTTAAGAGTGCGGAATGGTGATTGTCTGCAATGCTTGAAGCTTGAACATCTCCGGTACTTGATTTTGATGACTCAGATGTCGCGTTCAGTTGTTCCGAGATGAGGCCTAGGATAGGTACAAACTCAGTTTCCTGGTTGAATTTGAGGCTATCATTAACGCCCCGATCCACTGTAACCATGTTTTCAATTTGACTCGAAAAGCTACTTGATTGTCACTCACAGTGTATAGCAAGACTCGGAATACGTAAGATAGGTCTCTCAACCTTGATCAAACGAGACTTGAATTCTCCCAAGTTGTTGGAAGTGATGACCCTCCCGGCAACAGAAAGGTCGCGGTCTAGCCAAGAGTGCCATATACCTCCCCCATATGTTTCGATACCAACCTTGGAGAGCGATGATGAGAAAAGCCGATGCAAGCTGTTTGCCTGACCTCACCTGAAGATAACCTGCCTTGGTTCGCTTAGAGACTGGTCGAATCTACCGGGTTGGGTTCAATGCCAACAGAGAAATGATGAAGACTTAGGCCAACCCACCCGAAGATTTGGACTATCGATATGCGTAGCGACGATGCTCAGTCCAGCTCCCTGTTCTGGGAATAATCAGCATAGAGCACTCTAGACATAGACATATAGCAGCATGTACTTACTCCAATTCCCAGGCGTAGTAAACGCGACGATGGTAGACTGATTTCGGGTGAAGATGTATTTTCCTCCTGGTTTGACGGCCTTGTCCCAGCTATCTGACTCTTTCAATTTGCTGAACCCGACTTTCTCAAGGCGTTGGACAGCAGTCTGTACCGCGTGGAATGGGGTAGGGGAGGTATTCACAAAGCTGAGCAGCCTAGAGGCAGCCTCGGGAACGGTAGAAGACAGCATCATTCTGAGGACTATTTCAGCGAGCGTTGAAAGTCGAAATGCCGCGAGCGCTTATTCTGGCCCTTTCTACTCAAAACCATATGGTTCAGAGTTATCTGCGCCACGGACCAACAGAGGTAGGTATCATGTTATTATTTTTTTTTTGCAAAATCTGACTTCTTTTACAGGCATTTGGCTTGGTTTGCAGCTCGTCGTCCAACTCTCTTTTCGATGGAAAATTGGCATACGTCCCCGCCCTAGAAGATATCCTGATATGGGACGTGAAAAAAGGTCAGATGGTGCGTATTTCATTGTCCGTCGTCTTATCAATCAACTGAAGCGCGCTACAGCTCGCGATGTGGCATGAAACTGGCCACAGAGCAGAAGTTACATGTATCCTTCGTTCCCCGAAACCAGATCAATTTGCGGTAGGTTATGCTGATGGTTCAATTCGTCTTTGGAGTGTTTCGTCTGGCTCGGTCATCACAACCTTCAATGGTCATAAAAAGGCTGTATCCGCACTAGCTTTCGATGGTCAAGGAACGCGCCTTGCATCTGGGTCGCAGGACACCGATCTCATTGTTTGGGATATTATTGCTGAAGCAGGACTGTATAGGTACAAAAAAAAAATCACGATTAAACAGAGCTAATATCCTTCCTCAGACTTCGGGGCCACCGAGACCAAATCACCGCTATCAAGTTCATCCCAGCAACGGGCGATATCCCTTCTACCTCGACCACTTCCTCATCCGTTATGCTCCTGACCACTTCCAAAGACACATTCATGAAACTCTGGGACCTATCTACTCAGCATTGCATACAAACCATTGTTGCACATCGCTCCGACATATGGGCAATGGATGTGAACATCAAAAGTAATATCATCTTCACTGGAAGCGGAGATGGGGAAGTCAAAGCTTGGAAAATAAACACCGAAGCAATTTCAGAGGGCTTAACAGAGTCGGATACCGGGGAGGTTCGTGGTGTTTCAGTGTTTTAGTGATTGAGTGTCCTAACGCCAGTTTTTAGATCAACAAGATTATACTTCCCATAGCTACACTTCCCTTGTCCTCACGGCATCGTGTATCACAGATATCTTTCCATCCTAGTCAGCCATTTCTGGCAGTACAGTCCCAAGACCGATCCGTTGAGTTGTTTCGGATACGTACTGAAGAGGAAATCAACAAGAAACAGCTTCGACGAAAAAAGAGGGCCAAAGAGAAGAAGGATAAACAACATCATGATTCGGAAAAAGATGATACCGAGAAAATCGAAGAGGACGATGAGATTAGTCTCGTCGCCCTGTTCACTCCCCATGTGATTGTTCGTGCTAGCAAGAAGATCAGGTCGTTCGACTTTGGTATCAGTTCAAAAGATGGCATACAGGTAGGACTTTAATACCCTTTTATTCTAGTGTCTTATTGCCACTGCTTCTAGGTGATGACTGCTCTATCTTCCAATTGCCTTGAGGTTTATGCCGTTCCACTTCCTACGAGATCCAAAGATCCACTTGAAGCTTCTCGCATGTATAGTGTTGATTTTCCGGGCCATCGAAATGATGTGCGTACACTTTGCCTAAGCTCCGACGACCAGCTTTTAGCATCTGCCTCCAATGGTGAGTGCTAACGCTACACTTTCAAACAGCTTTGTTTATTCTCACCTCAGACTCTCTTAAAATATGGAACATGAAAACCACTGCTTGCATCCGCACGATGGATTGCAATCAGGCGATATGTAGTACGTTCCTCCCAGGTGACAGACATGTGAGGACAAACCAACATTCTAAAGCACTTACAATAACTCATTGAATCACAGATCGTTGTTGGCACTAAAACCGGAGAACTCTTAGTGTACGACGTTGCATCGTCTTCCTTGATAGAAACTATCAAAGCGCATACGGCCACGATCTGGTCATTGCACGTCCGTGCTGACGGTAAAGCTTTGGTTACCGGGAGTGCAGATAAGGACGTCAAATTTTGGGAGATGGAACACAAAGGTCCTGCAGAGGACAGTGTATGTATTCCTTCATCTTCAACCTTTGTTAATGGCTGAGGTTTATGCAGACACATAGTGGGAAACTGCTCACATTGGTTCATCTACGGACACTCAAAATGACGGACGATGTCCTATCTGTGAGATATAGCCCCGACAACAAGTACTTGGCGATTGCGCTCCTTGACTCCACCGTAAAAGTATTCTATCAAGACACTCTCAAGTTCTTCCTTTCTCTATACGGCCACAAAGTACGTCAATTTCGCACTGGTTAACTATCTCTTTTTTCATTGTCTTTTAAGCTTCCGGTTCTAGGAATGGATATCTCCTCGGATTCAAAATTGATTGTCACTTGTTCAGCAGACAAGAACGTCAAAATATGGGGTTTGGATTTTGGGGACTGTCATAAGTCAATCTTTGCCCATGAAGAAAGTGTCATGCAAGTTCTTTTCGAGAAGGACAGTCATTATTTCTGGACCGTTGGGAAAGACAAAATGCTCAAGTACTGGGACGGTGATAAGGTTTAACCTCGAATCATTTGGGTTTTGCGCTTTCGCTGATATTGCCACAGTTCGAAAACATACAGAGATTAGAAGGCCATCATGGTGAAATTTGGGCTCTCGCGCTGAGTCATTATGGTAAATTTGTGGTCACTGGTTCTCATGACAAGTCGATACGTGTTTGGGAGAAGCTCGATGACCCTGTGAGTCCAACTTGTTTACCTGTAGCTCTGAAATATTTATATGCGCTTTTGCAGCTGTTTCTTGAAGAAGAAAAGGAAAAGGAATTAGAGGCGCTGTATGAAAATGGGACTGTTGAGGTTCTCAATCGTGCCGATCTCGCCATTGGCAGTGGTGCTGGGGATGGGCTCCCAGAGTCATCCACCACTGCTGAAGCCACAAGCGTCAGTAAACAGACCAGCGAAACTTTGATGGCAGGGGAGCGCATCATGGAAGCTATAGACCTCGCCGATGGTGAACGAAAGGTATTCCGTGAATACGAAGAAGCGATGTCTCGTTTGTCCGAAGACGACGCAATGAGGTTACAACCTCCACCTCGGAACCCCGTCCTTGCAGCTTACGACTTGGAACCTGACGCTTACGTTCTTCAAGTGGTTGAAAGAGTGCAGAGTACAGCGTTGCATGATGCTCTTCTGGCACTCCCGTTTGCCAAGGTAGTTTCATTGATGGAATATCTCAATATTTGGGCGCAGAAGGTGAGTGATATTCAT
Source organism: Lentinula boryana (assembly GCA_027886635.1). Taxonomy (NCBI): domain Eukaryota; kingdom Fungi; phylum Basidiomycota; class Agaricomycetes; order Agaricales; family Omphalotaceae; genus Lentinula; species Lentinula boryana. The sequence goes on from MU790537.1 coordinate 34,903, forward strand.
GGACGGACAAATTCTGATTCAGTGTACTCATTTTATATTCAGAATTGGAATATCATCCTCGTGTCTCGTATCATCTTCTTCCTCCTCAAAACACATCATCACCAAATTGTAGCCAACCGCATCATGAGAACGTCTTTGATACCTCTGCGAAAACATTTGCGGTCGGCGCTTCAGCGTCAGAAAGAAGTCATTGGATATAATCTTGCCGCACTGAAGTATCTTCGTCGCCGTGATCAAGCGGAACGTGTTGCACATTTCTTCGAGGATGAGGCGAGCGCAGAAAAAGTACGCCTCCAAATATCAGAAGGAAGAAAGAGGAAACGAGTCAATCTAGTGTCATGATTGGGGTAGAATATATAGGCTGTGAGATACAAAGTGCATAGTGGTAGGGGGGGATACAGACAGACAGACCAAGAAATACAATTATTCGTACAAAGCTACATCCCAAAAGAAATTGAGGATGCAAGGAATTCCTCAAGTTAGAGGCCCCCATAAATCTTGGTTCCTAACGAGACGGGTCAAAAATAGCGAAATTGTGAGAATTGAATGAACGTACCACTCTGTTTCACCAGGTTTATCGATGATCCTCATCTGAATAGGTAAAATACCTACGTCCAGACTCGCCAGTTGGCCGAATGCGGCCTTTGTGAGATCGACATGTTTGGATCCAGCAGCACATCCGGCGCATGAATCGACTACCCTAGCGTAAACACATTTTTTAGGTCCGTTGCAAACTGACATAGGTAATCGCTTTCAGCAATAGATAATATCAAATCTTGAACAAGCGCACGTTCGAGAAAGTCGAAACACTTCGGCTTGGTTTCCCACCCGTCCAACGTCAAAGCACAGACAAAGGATTCATCCTAGAGGGTCATTCGAAATAGGGACGGTGAAATAAAAAAAGCTCGCATACTGTCGGAGTCCACTTCGAGTTCGCCCAGCAGCTCGGATTGAGTAGATCGTGACCGGTATACCTGAACGTCGTGTATCAGAATATGAGACGGCAATAATGGAACACGGTACCAAGTGATATTAACGCCGATGAATTTACTAAGGGCCTTGAGCGCTACATTCGTAATGTCAGAGACTCCAGCTTTTCCTTTCCCGCTATTGGTCTTCGCTTTATTGATTCGTGATTCCAGGGTAGAAGAACTATTTTGAGGGAGATTAGTCGCGTTGAAAGTAGTCCAACCGTCGCGAGGATCAAAATTGTAAGAGGAATCAAGCGAGTGTGCCCTTCTGTAGTTTCTTGATGAGCTTGATGAGCTTGAAGATCGGTGAAGGACCGAAGATGTGACACCAGGCAGGGAGAAAGTGAAGGACACGAGAAACAAAGAGATCATAAGAACAGCGACTGGGCGAGACATCTTGAGGACAAGGCAAGTGAAAAGAGAGTGAAAATAACGATCAACGTGGTGGTTCAAGTTCAACTGGCTGGATTAAAAAGACGTGAACGCGCTTTAAAGGCGAGATGTTCAGTTCACGTGACTGTAAGTCGGAGCTTCGCTCCGAGTCCGGCCTGCTCAGAAGCTTAAGTTTGCAGATATACTGATGTACCTAGAAGGATCTAAGTATTTATATTTAGTCTTGCAGAATACGGTCCACGGAGCCGTGAATTCACAAATTCCGGAAGTCAGAACTTGTTTACTTCCAGATCGGCCGGCATTGCTCGCTCGCTCGCCGGTTGAATCCTTTGTCAGTGTCACCGACTCATTCCCTCTCACATTGAGTTCAATAATGCCAGCAGATTCATCCCATAATCCACAGGCACGAAGAATTTCTCGGAAACATGCAAGTGAAGATGACATAGATGTTCGAAGAGCCAGGGGCGAGGTATGTGCTCTGTTAGGGTTGATATAACTGTTTCCTGAGATTCGCCTGTCTAAGGTTTCTTGTGCGGAATGTCGACGGTACATCTACCTTCACGTTAAATATGCTCTCCCTGAAGACCTCTAGACTCAAGCTGAAGTGTGACAAGAAGCTTCCATGCAGTAGTTGTGTTAGACGAGGTGTACATAGTATTTGCCCGAATGGTAAGATGGCAGCGGGTCAAGGCACTCGGTGGGACTTTGGAATTCTCTCGGCTCGAGTTTATAGCTCACTTAAACTTCCCCAATCAGTTTTGTGCTAGCTGATACTTCTCAGTTACATACTAAGATTACCGAAATGGGTCAACGGATTCGTCAACTAGAAGACGCTCTTGCAATATCTCACTCTGGGATATCCAACGAACTACACCCTCTACTGCGCGATGAGCTGTTATCAATCAAATTCGGTCCTGAAAATGGTACCGCGCCCCGAGCATCTCGCGATCCGAGTGTAGAATCCATTGACGCTTTTGGCACTCTCACTATCTTTGATAGAGATGTATCCAAATACTTTGGTCGCTCAGCGGGATCCGAGGTGAGTATGGCCCGCTGACATCGAACAACTTGCTCATTCGTCTTACAAATTGAAGACATTACTTCTGGTAAAAATTTTCATTTTTCTTGCGATACGTGAAACTTGACTAGCCCGCAGGCTGGTGCAGAAATGGAGCCCTCATGGATTCCTGATGTCGACCAACCGTCAACGTCCACGCTGACTCAAGACATCTTGAGGCTCTCCAATCTTTTTCCGATGTGCGCAGAAGCGAACAGCGAAAAAACTATGGACTTGCTCTTTTCACATCTTCCGGAACAACCCCGTGCATGGGCACTTTGTGAAACTTATCTGGAGCAGGCATCGTGGCAGTTCCAGCCAATCCGACGCGACGAGCTCATTGATGACATACTTGTACCCATATACCGATCCCAAAAAGACAGGGCATCCTCGGAATTAAACCGACCCCATACCATATCTCCACACCGGTTGGCTACATTATACATCGTGTTCGCTATAGGTGCACTGGTTGATCTTACTTTGGAGCCATGTATGCAAATTTCAAACACCAGAAGATTCTAATGTGTTGACCTCCATCAACAGATAGCCCCGAGGCCGAAAGTTTTGCTTTGCTATGCCGCGCTGCGATATCTTTGCGTTCTGTTTTTGACTCACCTGAAATCTGCACAGTGCAAACAATCGCACTTTTAGCTCAATATCATACATTTGCCGGAAAGAGATATACACTTGATAATGCCGTTAGTACCACCTTGCATCGTTTTCGGTTCCTTCAAAGCTGAGGTTCAAATAGTGGACAGTCATGTCCTTAGCTGCAAAGCTTGCCCAGAGTGTAAGTAATGTCTTCAATATCCGTATACACACTAACACTCTCATACATGTAGGTTGGTCTTCGTTAGCATATCCATTCATTATATCCTCCACGTCCTGATTGATTGACCGGAAACTCAGATCGCGATGGCTCTCGTTGGGATTTCGATGCTAAAACTGTTGACCGGCGAAGATCCCTGTTCTATGAACTATTCTGCTCTGAACAGTTTCATGTTTGTGCTTTTGTTACCTGTTTGTGCATAACTGATCCTGGGCATCCAGAGTCTAGCACTAGGTCGCCCCCCTGCACTACGGCCGTCTTATGTCGATTGTGAATTTCCCACTGATAACGAGCCTATGATGGATGAAGAAGGAAGACCGCAAATGGGATGTATGTGTTTCGTTCATTTTTCAATCAAGAACTTTCCCTTAAACTGGCACAGACTTTCAATGGAAGTACGAATTTTGCAGAGATATATTAGCGCAAGTCCTCGAACTTACCCTCACCGCTGAGCCACCAAGCTATCAAATTATACTTGATCTGGATCGTAAAATACGGGAAAAGACGCTTCCACCCCATCTCAATGTCTTTATGAGTGCAGAAGACGAGCACTGTACACCTGCCGCCTACATGCGCCGTTGCAATCTGGGGCAATATCGATCGGTCAGTAAGTACATATCTCCTCCATCCCTTGTTGATTGACTAACATCGACTGCAGCACTCTTGTTTCTTCATCGTAGTTTCTTTGCCCAAGCGATGCTCGATCATCCCGTAAACCCTCTGAGAAGCCCCTACGCCCCCTCATTTCTCGCAGCCTACCGATGCGCTTCAGGAGTCATCAAGTCATCTCTTAACCATTATGATAGATTTCCGGACTTGTGTCGTCGCTGGTGGAATGTAGGATCCCAACGTCAGTTCCTTCTTACTCATTTGCGACTCCGTTTTTGATTCGTCGCTCTTTCAGTATTTTCTGCAGCAGTAAGTTTTACTCCGTGTTTGAAAGAAGAAACCTCCTCGACTCCATCCTTAGATTATTGTCGGGTCCATTGTAACACGCTCTCCGTCATCTGCGATGGCCCCAAATGCTTTCATAGAGCTAGGTCTATTTTAATGATCCTCTTCCGCCAGTGTAAATGTCATTGAGCTTTGTATCAGGGTTGGCCTGCGATTTGTTCGAGAAATGTACCTCTGATTCTCGTCGTTCACGAAGTGGCTTGGTACGTATTCCTCCCAGATCGTCACATCTCGTCCCTGAAGATGGTGTAGGCAATTCTTAACAGATTACGGAACAAAGCATTCCAGATATTTTCACAACTTCGAAGTGGTACCTCACCGATTTCTAGCTCGCTATATGTTGGCCGTGATTATGGGGACGATGAACTGGCTCTCTTCGGTGGTCAGACAAGAGTACTGTTCAGCAAACTATTGTTGCTTCAACGTAACAAGCAAAAGAGTCACGCCGAATCCTCCGCCAATACTCCAATCTCGCCATCAAATTCTGATTCCCCTGCGCCAAGCGACACAAATGATTCCAAGGATACCTCTTCTGAAAACTTACCGGACGTGCACCCTTCCCTCATGGAATACATCTCCCTACTCCCTCCCTCTCAACATCCACGATCTCCACCTTCTGAATCAGCAGTCGAGCAGTTCTACAACACAAACCCGTTTGTTCCGACGAGCTTCCCAGAGTCTCAAATGCAAAACCTCTATATATCTTCCCCTGAAGCACTTCCCGAGGTTTCCAATCCCGACGGACAAATATTTTCGAGATTTTTTTCGGATTTGGGAACCCTTTCAATGGGAACGTTCACCGCAGAGCCTGCTGCGATGAATGGCAACGCGAGTGCTGGCGATCTTATGAACTTGGATCTCGTGATGACGGATTCTGGTATCGATCAGCATTGGAGGTCGTTCATGAGAGATTCAGGACTCCTGGATCATGGGCTGAGTTCTTGATATAATTACTACAATAGACTTTCTGTAGCTATTATGGTTGTACTTCTGCCGCAGTTGTATCAATATCTTCATTCTTTGATATCTTGTTCTTGCCTGACAAATGGTGTATTGCAACCAGGATTGCGTGACGTGTATAAAGATCGGTCGAACCCTCGGTGGATACGCTCGATCTTTCCATCCCCCATGACAATGACACCAAAGATCAGGGCAGTGGATCTCCTGCACGGCGACTCCTCCGTTCATGGCGAGCGAATTGAGGTTGCACCGTCCATCTCTGTCTCGACGAGTATGTCACGACTCACTTCAAAAATCGCATTCAAACCTAGCTACCATTGACTTGATTTGTTGTAGCTTTCCGCGCTGATCCCGACGAACTTCCCCTCGATGCTATCGATCTTCAAAACCCAACCCGGCATGTATATTCACGCTATACTCAAGACATTTCTACCAGGGTTGAGCATGTTCTCAAGAAGATATTGGTCTATCTGATTATCTTAACTCTGCTTCATCGCGCTGAATCGTTGTTCTAGGATGGTCACGTAGCCACTTATGCATCTGGACTGGCTGCATGTTTTGCGGTAAACAATATCAATATTCGGTGAACCAATAAATCGGACTCAATCTCATCTCATCATAGGCTCTCGTGTATTATAAACCGAATCGGATTGCGATTCGTGGAGGGTATTGGGGTTGTCACCATACCATCGAGATCTACAAGAAATGTCGAGACATTCCAGTTGAAATAATTGACTTTGACGACGAATTCAAGCCTGGTGATTTGTGTTGGGTGGAGACGCCTGTAAACCCCACCGGAGAATCGAGGTAGTAGTTTTTTATAAGTTGTGTCCGAAGGTTTTTACTTCTAAATCATTTGTTCGCCTACAGGGACATACAATACTACGCTGATAAGGTTATTCTTAAACTTCTCGAAGCAATCTAGCAAATTGAAGCAACCCGGTCACAGATTCATCGCGTTGGAGGGAAACTTCTTGTTGATTCTACATTTGCCCCTCCCCCATTACAGTATCCGTTCAAACTTGGGGCTGATTGGTGAGTTATGTATTTCTTCTCCATAGAACTTCCTGTCTTGACGTTCACAAAGCATTTTGCATTCTGGTAAGCTTCATGCGGCTGATCTTTAGACAGAGGATTGATTGTAGATAGCCACGAAGTACATCGGAGGCCACTCGGATCTCCTTGCAGGTCTTCTAGTTGTAAAGACTGAAGCTGAATGGTTAGAAGTGAGCGACTTTCTCTGACGAGACTTGACGATCCTAATGCATGACACAGCTTCAAAGTGACCGTACCTATATGGGGACCGTAATGGGATCTCTGGAGTCTTGGCTGCTTCTGCGCTCGCTCCGTACTTTTCATCTCAGGATAGTTCGTCAATCGGCTACAGCCACCGCGTTGGTTCAGTGGCTCAAGACTGTGGCTTCAACATCCAAGGATGATTCATTTGAAGGCGTTCCTGGAGGTGTACTTGCGAAGGGTATGTTCTATGACATTTTGCCGGGCATTGACTGACGAGACAAAAAAGTCTTCCATTCATCACTGCAAGAGGTAGATGCCCGAGGATTTCACCCTAGTCAGCAAATGCAAGGCGGATGGAGTGCTACGTTTTCAATCTTATTGTCTACTCCGGGATATGCCAAAGCGCTGCCGCATTTAACGAGATATTTTGTAGTGAGTTGTAATATATTTTGTATGTGTTGATCTGATTTTGACACCATTACCTGCGCAGCCGGCAACAAGCTTAGGTGGCGTCGAGTCACTTATTGAGTATAGGGCACGGGCTGATCCGAACGAGGATCCTACGTTGGTTAGGCTTAGCGTAGGAGTGGAAGATTTCGAGGTGAATATCTCAACCTAAACTACCTATGAAGATGTTGCCTGATTCTGTCGATATACATAGGATTTAAAAGCTGATTTGGACCAAGCATTTCGACGATGCAAAGAGGCTACAACCAACCTTAAGTAGATATTGTTCACCAGTTGTTCACTGACCTAGTAGAAATGCGACATTTGTTTGGTTGCCTTCTCTATACACAAGGAGAACGTCAGAGTCCTCTTTCAAGAGATGTCAAAGAAATTCCGCCGTTAACGCTCAATTAACTACTTGCGTTTACTTCCATAGAATTCCAAAAATCTAACTTTATCTTCCCAACCCATCGTCATCCTCTTGAATTTGCCCAATTGCGAGATCAAAACTGCAGAAGCCTCTGCGAGTTCATCTCGAGCCGAAACTCCAGGACCCACGTTGAGAATTTCATTTACCATGAACGTGGGAGAACTTGGGGAGTCAGCTTGCGCAAGTAGCCTGATCGTGAGGGCAGGTGTGGTGAGTGATGATGCCAAAGTGAAGATGTGAGGTAGGGGATTCAGTTTTTCGTTGAAGGAAGACAACGAAGGGATAGAGTGGGTTACTGTAGGAGAGAGTCCCGTTGGTGGGTCATATCTAATTGTTTCTTCTCAGACCATAATCGGACGAAGAAAGTCTATCAACATACCGGACACACATAATGAACAGATTCCATCCTTTTACTGGAAGAGATTGTTGTTGAAATAGGGTTGCGAATCGCAGCAACCCTCTACCGTTACTCGTGGTACATTCAGGGAAAACGACGACGGGTCTGTCTGATGTTTTCCGGATCTCGTCTAGCGAACGCGGTTTTGTGGCTTTAGTAACGGAGACGTAAGGAGGTGCTCTACCGGTCTCCCTAATAATGGTCAGTAGAGATACCGGGGTAAAACCAATTATCTCAATCTGAGAGGATGGGGTTCGACTGGAAGATGGGACTTCGGGCATGCTACTTCTACCTGAACGGCGCCGAGGAGTGCTGGAAATGGGGGAGGGCGTGATTGAAAAAGCTTTCTGGACATGCGACTCGGGTATAGGTAGTACGAAGACCGGGTTAAAGCTACAGAAGATCGTGTCAACGAAGAGATGGTAAAGCAGTAGGTAGGGAAATGCCGCACCGATAGGCAAGCCACAAAAGCTCAACCCACGAAGCCCAATTGGTGACAATCAAGTCACCAGCACCTGGATTCCAGCTATCCTTCAATTTTTGACTTCGTCTAAAGCGGTGACTCGAGAATGAGAGTGTGGATATTATGAGTGGGCAGAAACCGACCCTCGTTTTTTGGACACGATTTCAGTTGAAATCCAGATAAACCCTAGACAGAATAGTACCGCTCGAATAAGGGCAGAGGATACGACGCGTTTTAATGGAGGTATCACCGCCTGTCACCATGAAGAATACGCTCATAGACTCGTGCAGAGAAATTTACTTACAAACACAGCAGCAACAAGCGCATAGACAGTTGCCAGGAGTACAATGAGAGTTAAACGAAGAAGCCCAACTACATATCGAAGTGGCAAAAGAGCTGCTGGCAAGACCGACGAATGAGAACCAGGTGACGGTACTGGGGTGAGAAAAGGCTGGATAAAACTGCGTCGGGATTTGTAGGAATTGGAATGAACATAGAGGAGCCGACCTGGATACCAGTCCCAGGATCCTGTAAATAGAATTAACGAATGATTCCATTCATCGTTGAAAGCGTACCCGATAAGCGCTATATTTCTCCATCGAAGTAAAGTGTTGTCCAAAGGATATTTATGTAGCGCGCAGAACGCCACCTACGTAATTCTCACAGTCGTTCTCTCTCATTGCCCATGATGACCAGCGAAAGCTCTGATTCACGCTTTCAACAACTCGCTCGCCTCCTCAACTATTATGCGGCTCAGGCTTTCAATCGTTACCGACGCCTCGGGATTTTTGGAAAGGTAAATCTCTGTCGTTTGTTTTCGAGTGGTCTCTTACTTATTCAATACCTTGCCCGGCAGATGGTGTTGTTCTTGTGGGCATTAATAAACGTCTTTTTGGGTATATCGACGTGCTTGCTCAACAAAATATCGATTCACTTAAAGTTGAATGCACAGTTATCTTCATTATTGTCTTGACCCCAACGAGAATATTCCAATTTCTGTACGATGAATCCACCAAATTATCGCACACACGGTTTGGATTTTTAGCACTGGGAGCAATAATCTGTACAGCTCTTCACAATTAGGCCCTGTCGGTACTGATTTCTGGATAGTCTTGGTTTCCTTCCCTCCCTTTATTGGGCACACTACGACAGTCACCGTATGCGGTTTCGCATATGGATGGAGGATAGGTTTTTTCATAGCCGCAGCAGCGTCTATCATCGGCTCCGCGACTGTATTCTGTGTTTTGCGGCTTCTGTTCTCGTCTAGACTTCGGCAATGGTCAGCGAAGAACGCCAAATTCATGGCGCTTGAATCGGTTGTGGTAAGCTCGTAATTTCTTTCCTTGACTGTGAGTACTAATTCACTCCCAGAAAGAGAAAGGGTGATCCAGCAACTTATTTGTTATACTCTGCTTTATAACCTTCGTGCATCACAGGCTTCCCCTCATTATATTGATCCGAATCTCACCATTTCCTCCCTGGGTTTATTCGAACTCACTTTTTGCTGTGAGACATCCTGCATTTCATCTCCTCTCATCGATTTCTGACGAGTACACCACGTGCTTTAGTCCATCCAATCTGTAGCGTTATGGCAGTTTGTGGTTGCCACAGCCTTTGTATTCCCGAAGCTGTTACTCCATGCTTTTATCGGTTCTCGAATGGCTGCATTGTCCGATGGGAATCAAAGGGAAGAAATGGACACTAGTATGTGTCCCTCCAGATGCCTTCAATTCCATTGTTCTCAAACTCTACGTTGCGTTCAGGCACCAAGATTTTGAATGGATGTTTAGTAGGCGGTATGAACGAAATATCTCTGTGTTACGGGTCAAATTGACGTTCAATATGAACTTACCCAGGTGGTATCATCGTCGCAGTGCTTGCGAGCTGGTGGGCCATTCATCCATTCAACCCCCTAGCATAAATACTAACATAAATTCCACAGGCTTGTGTACAGGCTTGTTCAAAACCATATCAGAAAGCTAGAGGGAGTACCGCCTGCTGTGGATGAATTGGCGGCTGAGGCCATCGAAGATTTTAATGAAGAAGCACCTTTGCTCGGTAGTCCTCAAGAGTCTTAGAGCCTGAGCTAGTGCTGTTTCTCGAACGATTACAAACTGACGCATCATCATTGTGCATACGTATCATATTTTATTTGTATCATCATCTAATAATAATGCAAGAATAGCAAGCTCAGACTCGAAAGAATGAAAAACACAAGAATGAACAATCTACTATCCTTTGATCGTCTTCGAGCCTCACGAAGCTGGACATTCCCCTTCTCCACCATTGAAGTTGAAGCTATAGCATCCTCATACAGTTGGTCAGTCAACTCCGTCTGCTTCGTCAGATGCTCCACCAACTCCATCTGTAGCGCACTAATTTCCATCAACCGTGATTCTGCTTGATGAACAGAATCAAGGGTTTCCTGAACTGAACGCAGGATGTTCGCATTTTCAGTCTCAAACTGCAGGATCTGTGATGACGATAGTTCGAAATCATCTTCGTCATCGGAAGGAGGTGCTGTATCGGGTAAAGGGGATGAAGGACCAGGACGGTATGTCTCGTCAGTAGCTGGTACGCCTATTGTTGCAGCAATGAAACTAGACGATGCGTCTCCGAGCCAGCTGCTAGACGTAGAAGCTCGAAGGCCCGAGGCGTATTGTGTCCGTAATGCATCATTTGAAGTCATGTTCAATGCCTCCAACCCCGCTCCTGATCCTAGCGTCCGCGACCTCTCTAATTCACGCTTCACACGCTCCTCCTGCATTTCTTTTTGCTTTTGGCTAGCCTCGGCAAGACGTCTGCTAAGATACCAAGTGATACTTGAACGATGAGCTGCTATGAAATCCGACGATATGGAAGACGCGTCCTGTCGTAAACGTACAGGAAGGAGACGTGTTAAACGGTTGACTTGGCTTAATACGTGTTCTGCACGCTCTGAATGATTCATGACACTCGATTAGTGAAGTCCATGTCAGAGACCGAGGCAGAATCGTACTCTTTTCTGAGGCTTCCATTTGTTTTATATTGTCGGAACAACGGGTCAGAATTTGACGAGCGTGAATGTCAATTTGGTCTCGTTGTTCATTGGAGAGCTGTCGTACATTTCCCCATGAGTTATCCTCGCTAAAGTCTATAAACTTCGTTTCTTGGTACTGTGACGGTCCACTACGTTGGTCAATATTCAGATATGGCTTGCGAATGCTAGAAAGCATTCGCGTTAGTTTGTTGATGGAGCCCAGCTACATAGTATGAGGCGAGTCAGCTGCGATATGGAGCTCGAAACTAAACAGAGCTTACGACTGTATATGCGTTTGCAATGTATTCCTTTCCTAGTGATGCTTCTTCTCGCTCTCGATCTTTGAGTTTCTGCGGATTCCTTCTTGGTACATCTGGCGGAAGTGTGATGCTGGATCGTACTGCGTCCAAAAATTCTGACGTGCGGTCGCTACGAGCCATTCTGAACGTTGAGAATTATTGAGCAAGTGAGCTAGTACCACGCGCTTATGAGTTATACAGCATTACTACTGCCATCATGTCAGCACGTGGCTCTGTCCCTATATATAAGCCTTAGTTTTTTTTTCTTGTCTCCAGTCCTCTTCGACTCTAATCTTGTCGCGGAACCGCAGTAACGCAGCACGATCATTCGCGACGCGAAGTCGATGAGGCAGAAGAAATTGTCCTTGTTTGAGGCGGACTGTGTGTTCCTACCACTTTTTGCCATAGTTTGCTGACAGACAGTCACAAGTATAACTTAATGTCCTGTTGTAGTCTATCACTGTCCTATCACTAGACACCGGCATTTACAATATCATTCTTCGCCTTTGCTTCTCATTCGCGGCAATTCCGAATCCCCTCAACTTGAGCCTATTTCTATATCTCCCGTTCTCGCAACATCCAGTATTTCCTGCAAGTACTCCAGTCGGCCAACGAAATAAATGTAACGAAGAAGTTACTCACGACAATAGTCCTTTGAATCAATGACGAGTCTACAAATAGTGTATTGAGCCAAGTTCAAGATGTCTTGTTCCTCCACGAAGGAGCAGTTGATGACAGTGATGCCTTCCATTGGCATGGCACCAGTTTCCAACCTACTTTTGACAAATCTTACCAACGCACGGCCGGTCACAACACCGCACCATCGCAAATCGACCACGGTAAGATCAGGACAGTGACTCTGGTCTCCGTGTAAAGATTCAAAGACTGTATCTGATATTTCACTGTCATGCAACTTGAGAGTCCTGAGCTTTGTGAGAGATTTGAAACAGGCGATGAAAATATCTTGAGCAACATCAACATCGCGGAGTTCGAGCAACTCCAACGATGTGTTACCAAGATTCAGCCATTGCAGAAGGGTTAGACCAGACCATTGGTGGGAGACCGGGATAGGTTCCGCGGAGGACAACAGGTGAAGCTGTTGAAGGGAAGGAGTATGAATGTTTCGTAGTACAGCAAAGAGGTCTGGTTGTCCAATGAGTGTCATAACCTTCAGGGCAGAAAGGGTAGTAAGTCGTTCCACATCGATGCTGGGTAAGAACGACGTGGATTTAGCCCGTGATAAGGAAATGTAAAATTCCTCTAGTAACGGAAGCCCGGTCAGGATATCCTGTAGAATAGAGATAGAGAGTGAAATGGTGCTGAGACCGTCTAGATTGATGGATAAATTGGTAATGCTAGAGGGAATATCGCTCCCGACTAGTACGTTTCGAGTGATGATGCAGGATTTAAGAGAAGGAGAACCGTTAAATGTAGTCCTTAGACTATGGAGCGTTGCATCTTCCCCCACGATGCCGTCTGTGGTTCCAAATTCTTCTTCTATATACACACAGAGCGTCTGCAGGTTGCGATAATCGCCCGCGCATCGGTGAAGAATGTCGTTCGCGGACGCTAAATGAAAAGAGAACAGGGTAAAGCTCCGCCAACGCGAGCGGTGAGAGAGTAGTAAGTCCATAGTTCTGGATGTAGATGTTGTATAATTGTGTAGGTCAACGGTGATGTCTATTGGAACGTTCTGCGACTTGTTTAGCCATAACCGAGTTCGCCTGTACGGATCTAAGCTATCAACATTGACATACACTTGCGACCATATGGAAGGCGCTTGTGCAGCTCGACGCCATTCAGAGCATACTTGAGAAACGACAAGAGGGGCGCGGGTCCATCTACCGAGGGTACAGAACTCGAATATGGAAGCAAGGATTTCCCGGGGAAGGCGGCGGGCCAAGGTGATCCTTCCTTTTAGGAACCAGATCTCTTCTTCGTGTTTCCTCATCTGAAGTTGAATACCTCGGATGCCCTGTTTCAGAGCATCCATCTCAATTTGGAGACCAGCCATAGAACGCTCATGATGGGTGATTGCTTGGCGTATTTCGTCTTCAGCATCTGCCATACTAGTACTGAGTGGCTTTCGAGATTGGGCCGTACATGGTGTGCAGTTAGCTAAGAGATAATTATATATTGCTATATTTGAGGGGCTCACCTGCATCCCTCATATGCGCATTATAGAGAATCTACAAGTCAGCGCTTATTTGGGAGCATCATTTCAGCCTCAACTGGTCATCTCGACATTTCGATGAGCCTTGGGCGGCAAATGAGCGGCAACTTTTTCTTGAACCGTCAAGGTAAGCATCTCAATGTTTTATTTCCCAGTGCACACTGAGAGCAAGAATGATGATTCAGAGTGGAATCATGATCGACCTGCTCAATTATAGTCTGGGTTGTAATGTTGACCAGAAAATGTTCTAGATACTGCTGAACTTGCTTCTCCGCTCAGTTTCTTTCTAGCATTGCAAGCTGATATTTTTCTCATGGACAGATCATGGATCCTAGGGCGCGCGACCCACGACTAGCAAGAATTCAATCTCAAGCAGCAACTCCCATTCCTACAGCTCCTTCCGAAACTTTTACTCCAAACGCCGATGCTACCCAAATCTCATTAACAACGCTTCAATATCAAACCAATGATCAATTTGCTCAACAATCAAGCTCTCTGTCGTACCGATCTCGCCCTCTTTTCTGTGTGGTCTGTGCTAGCAATCAAGTGAGTACATTGTATCAAGCGCTTGAGCCGTTTATGAGGTTATAACATTTCAAAGAACAGATCAATGGAGGGACACTATGTGCTCGCGTACGCTTACGTGACATGATTCCTTTACTTTCCTCTTACAATATTTTAGCAAAGCTGGATTTCGTGTCATTTCCTCGGGGACTGGCTCAGCAGTGCGCTTACCTGGACCGTCAATAGACAAACCCAATGTTTATAATTTTGGTACTCCATACAATTCCATCTACGAAGAGTTGCAGACCAAAGATCCTCGACTGTACGTTTGGCATGTTACTTTAACAGAATCCTATCGTGATTCTTTGCTCATCTTAGATATACAGCCAATGGAGTTCTGCAAATGATTGATCGTAACAGGCGAATCAAACTCGCACCAGAACGTTGGCAAGACACCAGGACGGTTGCCGACGTTGTTATCACCTGCGAAGAACGATGTTTTGATATTGTATGCGATGGCGAGTGGCCGAATTCCCTTGGAGTGTGGCATATGTCTCATCCCATTATAGACCTTTTGACTCGTGGAGGGGAATATAACCGTCCAGTTCATATTGTCAACATTGAAATCAAGGATAATCACGAAGAAGCGTTACTCGCCGGGAAAGCCATACTCGACCTCGCCACAGCGGTGAATAGAATGTATATTCACTGTTTACGGACATAGCACTGATATCTAATTCGTAGATCGAGGCGGTTGAAGATATCGACGAGGAATTTGACAACGTATTAGAGGTGCAGCAGACAAAACATCCCCATGCTTTATTGCACGCAGTCGGTTTCTATTGATCAAGATTGAGATCCCTAGAGCAAACTAAGTAGTGTTCTCATCCAGACTCCAACGTGAAGTTTCCTAGTTACTCAACATTGAACGTGGTCCCATAAGGATGAGGATATTTATGTACCTCGTAGCTCGTTGTGCGTATCATTAAACAAATGAAAACGCTATTTTCATTATATCTGTATTTCCGCTTGTGAACGATGTGGCTTACGGAATACAATACGCGCGTCGAGCCGCGTCAACCTAGTTGTTCTTGAATAACATTCATCTTTCACTTTCACTTTCACCTTCATCTTGAACAATATGGCTAGTGCAGACGGTGGTGCTTACAGGTTCGCCTTGGATCCTTACACAAAATTCGGAGTCACAATGAAAAGCTTTACAGTTATTCTCTTACTGTCTTTTCGCCGAGCGGCAAACTTGTTCAGATCGAACATGCCTTAGCAGCTGTATCTCAAGGAACAACTAGTCTTGGAATCAAGGGTTTGTTTTTGCATATGAATCTCGTAGCATCGTGTAATGATTCTGCTTCTTCTAGCTTCGAACGGAATAGTCATCGCTACGGAAAAGAAATCACCCTCAATTCTAGTTGACGATTCAATGTTGGAGAAAGTGGCGGTCGTTTGCCCAAATATTGGCATTGTCTACTCTGGAATGGGCCCAGATTTCCGCGTTCTCATAACAAAAGCACGGAAAAGCGCACAAGCATATTGGAAGATGTACGGCGAATATCCCCCAACCCGCGTATTGACGCAAGAGATCGCAAATGTTATGCAACAAGCAACACAATCCGGGTGCGCCTCAGATCTTCATTGCGATGATATGTCATAACTGAAACGATTCAACGATTCCTTCTAGAGGTGTGCGGCCGTATGGCGTTTCCCTATTAGTGGCGGGCTGGGATATTACTCGAGGGCCTACCCTATACCAAGTGGATCCTTCCGGATCGTTTTGGGCTTGGAAAGCCAGCGCCATAGGAAAGAACATGGTCAACGCTAAGACCTTTTTAGAGAAGCGGTGCGTCAAGTCATTTCATCTCCATTCTCTATATCTTCTACGTTTTGTAGATACAATGACGACATAAGCCTTGAAGACGCAATTCACACAGCGCTTTTGACATTGAAAGAAGGATTCGAAGGACAAATGACGGAGAAGACGATTGAACTAGGTGTAGTCACAGTTCCAACCCCTGCAGAGATTGAGGAAGGTCGTACCGGATCAGCGACGGGAAGGCCTAAGCCGACCTTCAGGAAATTAACGGAAGAGGAAGTACGCGACTACCTTGCATTGTAAAACTGTAAGCACTTGCGTGTTAATTGATACTGTTATCCTGATCTTTCACACCGGCAGTATCATAGTACTCTCAGCTTTATGCTCTCAACTTTGTATGCTCGTGCTCTGTATCCAATGATAAGTATTGGTAATACAGTCAATCCGACACGTTACATGCGCAGTAGGACGAGATTTCGGTAAACGCGCTTGTTCAGCATTCAACGGACTTTTACACCATCTTTGATCCATCAACGTCAATACCATAAATGAATGATCTGATCGTTCATAGCTCGCGAACTGGACGATTCCGAACCACTAATGGAGTCATATTGGTGTCAGTGTATAGCTTGTCTCTTATTATGAGTATCAGAGTAAGTGAGTCTGAAGTCTGAAGTTGCTTGTATCTTCCACATCACCTATTCCAGAAATTGTTTACAGGGCGTGCAAAAACCATCAATATATTCATCACTTCATGCCGAACTCACCGTTTTTGACGCGGAAGGTTTCGAACCTGTATAAACCACATCAGTTGATGTATTCTTCGCACAGGAATCGTTTCATGTTGCAGTCAAGACAACTCCCAGGGTATCCATCTTTCATTGCATGGAAAAATTGGCCGTTGTCCGATATGTACTCTGAGTGTTGATAGATAAGTATCCTTATGGCTGTTCTACACGTGTAAAGATCTTGATTTTGGACGCGTCACTTTTCTAGATTCATTTAGCTTTCCTATTCTCGTTTTATTCTTATATATAAGCCAAATACACACTCCCAGCCACTTTTCCTACTTCTTTTCTTTCCATGTCAACTAATCCTGCAAACTCCCCTGCCACGAGAAGAAGGAGAGCGCAGATAGCATGTAGAAATTGTCGGAAGGTAAATAATTGTGCCTCCCGTCATGTTTTGAGCTGCTGATCAAGTCGCAATAAAGAGAAAGATCAAGGTGAATTATGATGCCTTCTGTGTGCTCCGAGTTGTTGAACATATCCCTCCTGCGCAGTGTGTGACCAATGAGGAACCACCTCACAATCCCTGCGAACGTTGTCAGCGAAAGGGGCTGGTGTGCGAATACGTCGCTGTCGGGGAGCCTAGCCCACCGTCGACTCCAGCGTTAGAGCGTTCTGTGGGTCCATTGCCACGAAGCACTCCTCTTGCTAAAACATCACTTTTAACCCAGGTGCAAAATGATCGAATCCCACTCGACAGTCAGGGATATGCCTACGCGGGTGGTTCGCAATTTCCAAACTCTACTTACTCTACGGAACCCAGCATGGGTAATCAGATTATTGGCTATCCAAATTACCCTCATATGGGTGCCCCCAGCCACCCTGCACACTTGAATCCACTTGGTTTCCCATCTGAAATGCATGGTTCTTGGTCTGGTCCAAACACGAATGCTGGAATGGTGGCTAGCCATGCCGGACCCACGTTTGACAAATCATATTCAGGCTATCCCCCAGATTATCTGGCATCATCAAGTGCAAACCCATCCCAATGGAACCATACGCAAGATCCCATGCGCTCGAATGCGTTCGACAGCAGGGTTCAGTATTATACGCCTGTACCCAATTCACAGAATGCTGCACTTTATAGCTCTCAATCTTATGATTCGATGCATATGTGAGTAACGCCCAGCAACCAGAGAAATTTCTATTGATGTCTTTGCAGTTGCTGGTGCAGGCAAACACCTTGTATATGTGGTGGTCGTCGTTGATCGACGGGACGTCTGAGTATATTATAATTTATAGTACTGTCGAAATAGTACACATACTGATAAACCTATAATATTCATGAGACTTAATCAATTAATCGCATTACTGACTTGGTTCTCACTGGGTTAGATGCAGCTTGATGTTCACCGGGACAGGACCGAATTCAACGGATTGATTCTTCAAGTACAAGAACGAGTACACAATGAAACGCCACACCTCACTTATACAAATGCAGAGCAAACTGACAACATGTTTGGACGGATCACAGCGAAGGAGTCATTGTACCTGTGGA
This sequence comes from Lentinula boryana, assembly GCA_027886635.1. Classification (NCBI taxonomy): domain Eukaryota; kingdom Fungi; phylum Basidiomycota; class Agaricomycetes; order Agaricales; family Omphalotaceae; genus Lentinula; species Lentinula boryana. Next base: position 53,152 of record MU790537.1, read on the forward strand.
AAACCATACTAAAAATGTGTCTATAGGAAGTGATTCAAAAACTGAGAGGCCATTGAAGTTTCTCCCCGATATTCCAGTGCACGGCTATTGAACGCCATTGATGAGGTACTATCTGGTATATGTATCAAAATCGTACCTTTGACGGATGTATACTCCTCCAGAGCGTAACTTCCGAGTTCCCGACCTGAGTGGCTTTGTCAGGTGTCTGAAACCAACTGTCTGTTCTATATCCGGTTGACTCGCGTACCTATACCTGATTGCTTTTTCCCCCCAAATGGCACATTGTTGCTTAGGATGTTATATTGATTGACCCAAACCTATGCACAGAGATACTTGAATGCTGATAGATTCCGAAATAGCTACGTCGCTGAAAAAACACTCACCGTTCCGGCTTCTAAAAGGCCAGATACTCTCATACATTGACTAGCATCAGCTTGTACCAGGAGAAGGATTCAGAAATACATCAATAGAGATAGAAAGCCTCACTGGAATGAAGGCCAGCGCCCAGACCATACGTCGTGTTGTTAGCTGCATGTAAGTATGAGTATATCTTATACAAAGGCGAGGTTTTTATCACCTAAGGCCACAGCTTCTTCTTCCGTCTTGAACCGGCCGATACTCAAGACTGGTCCGAAGATCTTTCAATGCAGTTGAAGCGTCAGACTGAAGGCTGTCCTCTAAAAGCAACAATGACGAACTTCCTCCTTGACCTGTCAGTAAAAACAATCATTCAGTCAAGAGCAAATGAAGGATATAAATACGAACAATCTTCATGTTTGAATCGACGTCTGTGAAGACTAGCAGGGATAGACAAGATTGGTTAGTGGTCGAAGCCTATTCAGGAAGAATAGATATAATTGTACTTGTAGGGTCCACAAAGTAACCTTTAGTGTTTCGCCTCTCGCCTCCCAAAACGACTTTCGCTCCCTCGGCTTTGCCAGCGTCAATATAGCCCCATACTCGATCGAATTGAGCCTTCGAAATCTACGGTTTCATATTAGTTCAAGTGATACTTTTTCTACAAGGCTTTGTTACCAAAGGTCCTCCTCCAGTCTTGTTGTCAAATCCGTCGCCGATAACAATTTCCTTGACTGTAGATACCAGAACATCGATGAACTTATCGTACACAGAGTCCTGGACGTAGACTCTAGAGCCCGCAGTGCAGTCTTGACCAGTGTTATAACAAATACCTAACGCGGCCCAGGCAGCCGCTGGGTGTTTGCACAGACGAGTTAGACAAAGCTTTAGTGTGGGCATGGGTGTATGAACAGCTGACCTTGTTGAAGATCAGCGGACTCGAAAATCAGTTGAGGAGACTTTCCGCCCAGCTCCAGAGAAACCTGATGCGAAGTTAATCATTGTCAGACCTAAATGAGGAGATCAAAATACACCTTTTTGAGATTGGATTTAGCTGCAGCCTCCATAATTTTCCGACCGGTTATAGTAGAGCCAGTGAAGGCAATTTTATCAACATCAGTATGGGCGGCAAGCGCAGCACCTCCGACAGAGCCCAGAGAAGGTACAGTGTTGATAACTCCTGGAGGAAATCTAAGGACAAGTCAACTCATTCGACATACAAAATTGGAATCTTCAATACCCAGCTTCCACTACTAGTTCAGATAGTTTCTGTATTAGGTCAGACGGTGATGGTCAAAATGATTGTAAGAATAATTCCATACCAAGGCAGTGAGTGGAGTGATTTCAGAAGGTTTCATCACGATAGTGCAGCCTACAGCCAATGCAGGCGCGACTTTCCAAGCCCTGGGAAAAAGTGAGCCTACTTCAATACCCACACGTACTAAATCATACCACATGTTGATTGGATAATTCCAAGGGATACTGGTCAATTTCCATGAATACTCGTATTTAGACGAAAGACAAACTCAGCACATCTGGCCGCAGACCCCGATTGGCTCATGTCGGGTGAAAGCCATCTTGGACTTGTTGTCAACTTCAATAGTCTGTAAACTGAAGGTTACCAGATGAAGCGACTCGGACGAGCGAACCTTTACCTGACCAGTGATTTTATCAGCCCATCCAGCATAGTACCTCAAACATTGGATACTGTCTCCAATATCGAAATCCCTGTCATTGATGTAAGTCAACTTCCACAAGTTGACCGACCGAGACCAAACCTTGCAACAGCTACCGGTTTCCCATTGTTTAGAGTTTCCAGTTCAGCAAGCTCTTGCTTATCTCTTTCAATCAAATCAGCTAGTTTATTCATCAAACGGGACCGTTCCCAGCCAGTGACGTTCTTTCCCCATGTCGTTCTAAAAGCCAGTCGAGCAGCAGCTACAGCAACATCTATATCCTTCGAAGAACCTGTTACAAAGTTCTTATAAATCCAGCGAGATAGTGTAAATTGACCGGGACTGACCAGCTACGACGTTCGCGATCACTTGTTCTGTAGCCGGGTTGAAGCATCTTTAAGAGTTCATGTAGACTCATCGAAAGACGGTTTTGAAAGATTGAACACACTGAATGACTTCTGCAGAGTCCACAGAGGGAACGAATTCATTGTTGATAAACAGACCAGTGGAGACGCTGATCTCTTTGTTCAAGGTGGGTACAGGAATCTTGACTGTGGAGGACATAGTGAGGTGAAGATAAGCAAGTTGCTGAAATGTCCTTTTCAACAGTCCGGCAACGTCATATGCTTCTCACCAGAAGCATCAATACTAACTAGTATATGAAGTCAAAGATAACCTGACAAGCCCGTGACTCTACACAAGCTCTGTCTAAAAGCAATGCGACAGACGATACCGAATACCGACACGTAGAAGTCATCTATCAGCCTGTGCTGAACAAGATAAGTGAAGAACTTTATATGAGAAGGACTAGAAACATTGAAAACTAGGATATGCTCGGAGTGACGCAATCTTTTCTCTCACGTGCGATGTATCATCGGGCGACCTCGGAATTGAGTAGAAACCATTTTCGCTCCAAACTTCGACTAGACCATAGACGAATCCATAGACATAGACATTAGATTCCAAGTTATCCTCAATGTCTTTCTCTCACGCATCTCGCTCTACTGCTCGTGCACGTTCCGTCATATTCAGACGCCAACTGCATGCTAGTCACGGCGTTCGTTCACCCCATGGTGAATACCACGTAAGTATTTTTTGCACCTGGACTGGTCTAGACTATAATTCCCATAATGTATAGCATCTCCCTTTTGCCTGGCCCCATGACAAGAAAACTAGCTTCGCTCTCAAATTGACTGCTTACCTTGGGTTCGGGTTCGCTATTCCATTCATTGCTGGAGCTTATCAATTGTGCGTTACTATTTCTCTGTGTTTTATCCTTAGTATTAAGTGGGTTTCTTGTAGAAAAAAAGCTGGTGCTTAAGGAACGATCGCACATACAGTACTAGCACGGTCTAGGACTAGGACACTTCAATCAGAATTTCCAACACATGTGTTGTTTACAATCCCTTGCAATACTTGCACTCATGTATGCAATTAATTACATTATTATCACTTGGCCTTCTTCCAACAGTCACACGTTCGAGCTAAAAATCCTGGATCGCCTTCCAAGGCATACAAGCCAATGCATGATGCAACTTTGGCACCTGAAATACCAGTCTCATCTTGCGTACTGGCAAGGACGACATCGTGGACAAGCACTGTTCATACTTGAGCTGCACGCCAACATTGAACTTCTTCGATTACTCACCAAGATATTCGTTGGATTCTTTATCCAGCGAATAATTTTCGCAGCCTTTACTCTGAATGAGCTCAAATAGAATCTTCTTCGGGTGATGCGATAACGTCTGCAGTGTGATGTGGCGGTCGTAGAATGGTTTGAAGACCTTGTCAAAGAATGCTTCCGCTCCCACCGGTGTATATTGGTCAGAGACATAAAGTGCACCTAGAATGGATTCCAGAAGATCTGACAAAACCTAAGCATTTGGGAACCATGAGCGATGGAATAAACTATGCAATATGCGCCCAACCTTTGGTGACTCGATGTTATGCCAGAATTGACCAATGGAACGACCTTTTTCTGCCAAGGTATACTCCTCGGTCCGAGCTCGATTTAGCAGATACTCATACTCGCGGATATCGTGGGCGAGCTTGTCAGATTCAAACAAGAGATGGTGATGCAGACCAGAGGACACACACACAGCCGCCAGAGTAGTGTTTGAAACCATTACACCCTGTAAGGCGTAATTTAGATTTTTTTCATCTGACTCGAATTATCCAAGCTTACTTTCAATAAGCTCAACGCTCCAGGACCCATTTGTTGATAGCGATGGAAAACGTGGCGAATTACCACTAGAAACAAACCATTAGTATTTATTTTCTCCAGTGACCTAGCGAGAGCCCGCACTAAAATCCAATATCGCATCTCCGATGAATTCGAGACGCTCATAGGTCGTTGATTGCACACTGGTTTTTGATATATGCGTCTACCGCGCTGCATCAGAGCGTAACAAATGTTATCCAAAAAAACGCACGAACGAGCGCCTGAACCAAAAATTGTGGTCGTTTGAACTGGCAACCTACTATAGCTTCGATTGCTCCAATCGTACTGGAAGAGATCTGCACCGAAACGGGTTTGGAGGATTCCTGGGCTCTCTTCCCGAAATCGGCCCACTGCTCGATATTAGGAAGAGGAATATTCAAAGCTTTGGCGGCTTTAAGCGCTACATCTGTGCCACCAGATAGAAGTGCTGCACCCATGATTGCTTCAACCACGTCAGCAAGAGCCTTGGACCACATTAGTAATGGAAGCATGAATTCATTGTTAGGTATATACCTTGTCCCCGAGGTGTTGCACTGGTTGTAAACTGTTCTTTCCGTTATTGTTTCGTAGTTTGCTTCCTGATAAGTCCTTTCGACTCTTTGTTTCGCCAGCGTTCCTTTCATCGTCTGATACAGTGTTTGTTCTGAAGCTTGTAGAACTTTCCCTTGCTTCTCTTGCATCGCTTGCAGAGAGTCTAGGAGGAGACCATCCTTTAAGACTAAAAGGTCTGGACTGAACGAACGCAGGGAGGCCGACTGCAATGGCATTCTTCCACAAGGACTTGTTGGAAATAATTGCTTGCCTATAGTTGTGCATGGAAGCCTCATCCGCCTTCGGATATATCACAAAGATATAGATAGACGAAAGAAGCTTCAAGAATGCATCTCCTGTCGGGAAATATCAGCTGGATTACATCCGATGAACGAAGCTGAGACTACCTAGCAACTCTAAACGCTCGTAGTCGTACTCGATACCAGCTGACGGCGCTGAGATAGCAGCATGCAACAATTTCTCAGATACGCAGTCACTGAGAAGTCCGGCATTTAACTCCTTCACAAGTAAAAAATCATCGACTCTCCGCATAATACATGGGAGTAGCAGCGCTGTACGGAATGTGCTAAAATCCCGTTAGAGAGCCCGATTGTTTAATGACGGGTTGATTCACCTTGCGGGAACAGTGACCTTGGCACATAGTTCCGGAATGAAATCTGAAAAAAGGTCAGAACTGGTTTGAGACCAGCAAACACTCGAGAATACAAACACCGATGCTTCATAGTAGACGGGGTGAAAGGGCCGGCAACAGGTTCGAGGCGATCTATGAAAGATGGCAGACACGATACTTCGAGTAAAGGTTGTTCGTAGTCTTTAAGGCCTTCAAAACCTTTCCGACGTGCCTTGCAAAATTCGACAAGATTCTCATATTCCTGAAGCTGTAACCCTGCGTCAACTACAGCCCACAATGATAAATAGCACAAGCCCCTACCTCAGGATCCAGCGGTTTACTGAGAGGAGTGAGATCCGATCTAACTACGGCGGCATCGTATCTTCTAGTATATAGAGTCCATCTATCTTGAATGAGAGCATCCTCCGTATCCTTTTGCAGAACTTCTGCATTATCACATTTTAATGGAACGATCCAATTTTCCAGAGTGGCAGATATTGAACTCCATGATATATGACTGAAGACACTGAGTAGTCCCGAGCTCTGTGCAGTTTTGCAGGACCAATCGCTTTCAAGTGGAGCGTACAGCGCAAGAATCTCATGGAGTGTAGAAGAATAGGGCTTGTTTAAGACCCCCCGCCATAATTGATCGTTATATGAATGGATGTCCTGGAATTGACGCTCGTCCACTGAGAAGGGTTCCGCCCGGGTTAGATTGACTCGCGTCGGTAAGCCACCAAAAAACACATTGAATGCTGGGATATCAGGCAAGGGCTGTCGTGTTAATAACAACAGAGGTGCGTGGGGAGGTATTGAGTTCGTCTTGAACTCGATTGAGATTATCATGGGATAGAGACGAGTCAAGGGATCGAGGGAAACCAGGGCACTGTTTGACCAAAAAGCTGGTAACTTTTTACCGTAAACCCGAGTTCCCCAAATCACCGGGTCAATGGCAGGGAGCGCGTTATTGTCAGATGGAATGGCCCAAGTTGTTGGAAATACGTTAGGGCTAAGAAGACCTCGCTCATGTAAACGGACGCAGACATCGTAAGCTGCTAGCCTGCGAGCTCCTGCCTTGGTTAAACTGGGATCCGACCACAGCATTGGTACACTCTGAAATGGTCGCTTTATGCGACATATGAAACGGCCATCATCCTGAACGTCGAATTCAAACAGGGGGTTGTAAAGGGATTCCTCGCCAGCCGGATCATATTCATCAGAGGGAAGAAAATACATAGCGTTCACAGCGTCCTGCGGATACAATCTACTGCCAGTCGTGGGGTCCCTAATGAAAGAGGCTGATTCTTGATCGCTGTCCGAAAAGTAAGGATCTCCGTCTGTGTAGAGAGTCTCACGAGCGATAGAACTCTGAGGAGTCCAACAAACCGTGTTCATCCATGCTCGAAGTCGGGGACTCAAATTCGATAGATGGGACACAATTGTAGAGTGAGCGCTATTACCACGCTCTACCATGGATATGATATGACCTTCAGCTCCAAGAGAATGCGAAAGAACGCGTGCATGCGACAGTTGACTATCAAAGAGGTCGAACCTGCAGCAACGCAACTCTGACAGTCAGCACCGTGGTAATCCAAGTTGAAACTTCTTACTTGATGAGAACCGATACTTTAGGTAGATCAAGGTCCTCGACAGATTTAGTAGCTATAAGTAGATTGCAAGATCCGTTTTCCATCAGACGGATGACATTGTCCTGATTGCGTGTAAAACATTGTTGTCAAGGTGTTGTAAACAAGAAAGATGGAACGGTCAAACCTGAGGCGATGTGTCCAGGTTCCGAGCACCAACCAGAACACGTACACGTAGAAATCCAAGCTCGGAATCTAGACTTGACAGTAACTGCATTAACATGTGCGCGACTATCCGCCGATGCACTACATTCCCAGTTCAGAACAGAACAGGCAGGCAGAGCAGACAAAGAAATTCACCGAATACAACACCACGAAATCCATCACCAAACTCTTGACAGCATTTCAATATCTGTACTAACTTCAACACTTTAGGAGTGACGTTGAAATTCGGGGAGCTTATATCTATATTTGGAGACGTGAATTCCGTATCTTTGAGGAGTTGCCAGATTTCCGGGGAAAGACAGTCTATTTGCTCGGTCTCGCGTCTCCATACCAGATCAGCAGCGAATGAGCCGAGTTGAGAAAGCGTATGCTGATGGTTCTTCAGAAGACGCCGTACACATGGATCATTAGGGCTGAGCGAGCGAAGCTGTCGAACCAATGGGGTAGTCGGTAATAGCTGAGGTGTATCATAGATGGCCACACTTTCTCGAACCGGGAACGGTTCGACCAGACACTTCGTACGTGATTCGGCAGTCAAGCCATAAATTTTACAGCCCAAAGTAGCTTCTAGAACAAGTGAGTTGAACGTCACGTTGGAGGAGAAACTGGTAGGTGCAAAAAGACCAGCAAGGATGTGAGGCCTGGATGAAGGTTCTAAGACCATGTAGAAGTTTTTCATGATACGCAAGATTGGATGGGCGATGCTTGAACCATCCTCGCAAGAGGGTATATTTCCAAAAACGAGAGATCCCACTCGCTTTAACTTGATCAAATCACGGGTGAGGTCATCCAAAAGTGACTATCATTGGGTCAGGAAAATGGTCGAAATAGAGGCAAGGACGTAAATACCGGAGAGTCTATTAGCAGGACTTGTCTCTTGCTCTTTCTGATATTTAAGTCAACTGCACCATAGGTCACTACATCGATATGAGGAATGACAACTTGTAGAGAGCTTTTGATGATGGAAAGAGCACTGAATGGGAGGGTTTCATGAGCGAATCAGCAGAAGGTAAGACTTGATTCGTACTCTACTATGACCACAGGATATTTGATTTCATCATTGCTTTCCCAATCTTCCCAGCCCTTGACTATGTATTCTGCGAGAAAGGCGACCGCAGCTACAAATGGGGATCAAAACTTCTCTTCCATATCCAAAGTTTACAGTTTGCACACCATCAGCATTCGGCGCCGCGAAAATAACTAGATAGAGACCATGAGGAATTAATGCCAAATTCATGTAAAAGGGTTCGAAAATTCTTACTATTCTCCTTCAAAGCGAGGTCCAAAACCTCACGTCCTTTGACAGACTCCACAAAGTTTGAAGCTTCTGACGATGTCTTCTTGCGTTTGTGCGAGGCAGACGGAGAATCCTCTCTGCGGCGCTTTGAAGGACCATATGTGGACCACACTTCCCCAGCCAACGAAGAATCACCACTGGGTAGAGCTGCTTCATTGCTTTCCAAACCGGACGCAGTGAGGTCAGCACCACCAATAGAAGCCCTTCGATCGTGGTCCTCTGGAGTGTGACTTGCTTTCCATTTCTTTTTCCATACCTTGAGCATTGTGGAAAGACGGAAGATAATAAAATTACCGTTTACGATTTAGGCGCCCAAACATAATACACCGTGCACAGTCAATCCAATGAATGCACTTGAACACCAGTTCCTGCTCATATTCGGAACTAAATAACTCAACGCAATCTGCTTTTTGAGTTTCGCCATCTCATTTTCTGGAAATTTTCAAATTACAAAAGTCTATTGGATATATATTCAGATTTTCTGCAGAAGATAGTAAGTAATTATACCAAGCGATATACAGACATAGTATTACAGTACAAATCCGGGAGCAAACGAAGAGGCAGAGAAGCAAAGACGCTATGACCACAAAATATTAACCTTCCTCCAGCCCTTTGCGGGGACTTCCTCTGGTTCCGGATTTTGGTTGGCAATATCGATATAATATCGAATGGGCATCTCATCCAAGCTGACAATCTTCGTCTTCTTGATAAACTTGTAGCTAAAGTACAAGAGAAAGATGAGGGGAATGTTGAAGTAATGGCTGAAGAAGGTCTCGATGTTCCATTTCCCGTGAATGAAGACTGCATATCCTCCTGTCAGAAGGATTAGGCCAAATCCCAACAGAGCCATCCAAGCGGCGAAAGGCTGGAATGGCGCCGCCCAAGGCAGCTCACTGCGATCGATACCTTGACGTTTGCAACCATAGTAAAATCGCAAATACACGAGGCAGATAACCATCCAGGCGATTATAGCTGCGACGGCAACGAGGTCTTGCAACCAAGCAAAAACGGTGGAAGCCGCATCTTCCAAGGTCATGTATCCAAGTGTCATAAAGACGCTGACAAACCCAACGCTAACGTAGGGGATACCGAAACGATTCGTCCGTAGGAAGATTTTGGGAGCATGGCCTTCCCGGGCAAGACCATAAAGCGTTCTAGATGCACCCTGTATTTTTCATTCGTTAAGGCTCATCATATTTGGAAAGACCTGCGTACTTACCAGCATCGTGGAATTACCAGAAGACCAGGCGCTAGTCAGGACAATAGCATTGATGATGTGGGGAATGACTTGAATGCCAGCTAAATTCGCGGCAATGACGAAAGGACTTTGAGTAGCAGTACCCGACGATTTGAGTAGGAAAGAGTTGTTGGAAGGCACAATCAACGTAACGATGAAGATGGAGAGCACATAGAAGAGTAATACTCGGACGAATATACGCTTCGCGGCCTTTGGGATGTTCCGGCGGGGGTTTTTGGTCTCAGCAGCAGCAGCAGCAATCGTCTCGACGCCAGAGTACGAGTAGGCGGCATTGGAAAACGTTGTCCAGAAACCCAAGAACTGACCGAGAGACCCTTCAATGCCAAGGTATTGGACAAAAGGTCCCTGCAATTTGAATCGGTCAATACCCCATGAAAACGATTCAGTCTAAGATCTACGAACGGGATTTTTCCAATACTGAAATCCTAGACGAGGTTGTCCGGGAACACCCCCCAGATCTATACAGAGGCCCTTGAAAAGGGAGGTCAGTTGAATATAATTCTACTAATCCCGGCATAGTACACACCATGATGATTGTACCGACTACCAGCATAATTTTGAGTATAGAGAAACCAAATTCCAACTCCCCATAAACCCTTATGAAGAACAGGTTGGTACCGATAATAACAAGGCCCATGACCGTGATCCAGACGCCGTTGGATACTGACGTAGTCCAAAAAGAAATCAAGACGGCAGCAGCAGTGATTTCAGCGGGTATAGCAACGCAAGCTGCGTAGACGTGATTCCAACCAATGGCGAACGACAAGGCCGGGTCAAAAAAGCATGCGGCATATCGAACATATGAGCCAGTAAGGGGTACTAGCGCGGCGAGCTCGGCGATGGAAAGGACAACCCCAGATACTAGGATACCTGTCAAGAGGTATCCTAGAATCGCACCAACGGGGCCCGCAGCTGCAAGAGCTCTGCCTGATGCCAAGAAAAGACCCTAGAGAAGGCAAACAAGGAAAATTCATTCGTTGAGGGCCCAGAAATCGTAGAATTGAAGGACGAGGCGACTAACCGTGCCAATAGTCCCAGCAAGGGCAATCATTTGAATGTGCCGCTGCTGTAGACCTCGTCTGTAGCATTCTGAGTGTTTTGATTGATAACGACGAGATGACAACTTACTTCAAATCCTTCTGCTCCTCAAAAGCTCGCTCATCCTCAACGATTGGAGTCGGGCCAATTTCCACGTCGAGCTTTTCGTTACTTCCATCGAAATAGTCCTCGCCTTTTTCCTTGTTAAATGACGACATTGCAAAGCCCTAGTTGGGGTAAGGGAATGGGTGACGAGGAATTGAGGATCTAGTTCCTCGTACATATCCATAGATATACGTACGCCGTTGGAGCGATTGCACCAGCTTTGCGCAACTCTTGGTGATTCGAACCCATGCGGTAGAACGATTGCATATCGGAGCTTGAACGCATGCCAGTGCTCGCTTCTTGCGGGGGTTTTGCTGCAAAGGAAGAAGCGGTGCGAATTTGGATGCGAGTTTAGTTCTCAAACATCAAGGCTCAAGCCTCAGATGAAAGCTCAAGCTTTTCAGAGGGTGTTATCAACTTATGTTTGTCTAAAAAGATATATTAAATGCCTAGATTCCACGAATTCCGCTTTGAGGACGTACCAAAGTTGTATGTCTTCCTGCGGAGCGCATCAGTAGAGATGTCGGATCGTTCCTAACCTTCTGGTCTCCTTATCTGGCACCTCAGCCAACGAAGAAGCTCCATTAGGATGAGTCCGAGCTGTTTCAAGTCATTGCCTTTCAATCCGGTGAGGTTGATTATCAATTCGTCAAATTTTGGATCGCCAATTCAAAACGTCATTTTCGTCCCATTTCTTTGCAATTCTTTATACATTGAGCGATATAATGACTGCTGGGATGAAAGACCTGGAAGATTTTGAGAAGGGCGCGAGAATTGCCTGCCGGCAGTTTCACACCTTGTACTACACATTATCGCTGTGGACTATGCCCAACTTTGGCCCCTTCAATCATGAGTCTTTAATTGAATCCCTCGCAAAGAGCTTAGATGTCAATACTGCTTCCCTTACTGCACCCAAACGCCAATGTCTTTCTTCTTCCCTCTGTTTGCCGGATCGCCTTCCCAACAGTTGTACGTCTCTCTTGCTGATGTCTTTCGTCTCCACCCACTATAATTTCGAGCTTTCATACAACGCGAGGCTGAAAAGGCAGGGCCAAAGGCAATTCTGAGGCAACTTCGGCGAAGCCCCTCACCTTCGTCGTCAGAGGTTGATGATGACTTTGAATCTGAAGACGGTAGTCATACAAGAGATCCCAGTTCTGCTTCTACACAGTCCATCTCACCTTCTAACTCACCCTCTCAACCCAATCATCAGCCGAATCATATCCAGAATTCGAATTCGTCATGGAAGGACCCCCAAGTGAGTTGTCAATCATATCGTCATAACCCCTGCGCTCAAAGTTTTCTTCCACAGCCTTTCGAAGTTTTACGCGCCGTTGAGAGGAAAGATGTGGTCTATCTCATGGAAATTAGAGATCGAGCATTTCATGTGGGAGAAGTTTAAGTTTTCATCTGATCCATTCGTGGCTGATATATTGTTAGCTCCTCCTTCGTAAATGGGGAGATGTTACACCATTACTACATGCTATGCGGATTGGAAAGTCACATAGAGATGTTGCAATCATCCTGTTAGGCTCTTTCTCTCGTTACATCAATCACCTGGACGATTCAGAGTTACAGAAGCCTCGCACGAAGACTGTTTTGAAGGCTCTGCGCGCCAACCTCAAACTTGCGATAGACGTTGGATTGGCTAAATCGCAAAGCGATCTTACAGCGTCATTTTTGCAAACTCTGATAATGTCTGAAGGCGACAAGTGGATACATGCACAAACATCCAATGTAGTGATTGCCCTACGAGCTGGTACCGCAGGCGAACCCGTGAAGACAGCGGATGCTGCTGTTAGAAAGTTCGCCACTAGAGAATTGGGGAAAGCCGAACTCATAGCGTCCTTAGAGGACTAGTAAGGGAGACCATCAATGTTCTATCCCCACAAAATTTTCACTCCTCTTTTAGTATTGCAAATGCTGTTTCCGATCTACTTCTACTCGCAGCTTGGTCATTGGCGCTGGAGTCAATCCAGGGTGAATCTATCCCAGTATTAATTTACACCAATCGTTGTGAATATTTTGACAACGCTTTTAAACAGATATCCTATTTTGCTCGAGACAATCGTGTCTACAAAGCCTTCGTGGAACGATTGGAAAAGAATGAAAAGGTGATACGCCAGTCGTTGAGTCGGCGGCTGAAATGGCAACTCAGGGTATTGAAAGCTGTCCTGGAAGGCAGGACGATAACATTCAGGGTACGCATTCAAATGTCTCTGTGTCATTATCCGTCGTATCCAAGCTTTCCTTGTAGAGGAAAGTGGAGGTTCTTGCAGAAGAATTGGACCAAGGCGAAGGAGTTTAAGAATACTTATGATTCATCAAATTTGAACAGGTAGTTCACAGATTCCCTGTGCGTTGTATATTTCTTGGCTCGTAAAAGGTGCCCTACTGGATAAAAAACTTACATCCAGTTGCTGGCGTATCATCGAGCATACATTGATTTATTTTATCTCTTGGCTCGTAAAAGGTGCCCTACTGGATACAGCTTACATCCAGTTGCTGGCGTATTATTGAGCGTACATCATTATCGCTATTTCTCCGTTCATAACCTTCTCAGACATCGGGACTTTTGCGACAGTTCCGCAGTGTACAGGAAGGGGAACGATTACTGCTGTTTGTAGTACCGGAGGCGCGGGAGGAATTTGCGTCAATCCTTTCTTTCGGATAACCACGCTTACTTGAACTGTTTCGATTCTAAATAATCTACTATCTGAGCCTCTAGTATGGCACATGAAAAGGCCTGGGTTTGAGTGTGCTCAGCTTACCCGAATGAATCTCAATTTCAGTAATTGGTCATGAAATCACTCTCCACATTTTGCTCTGACTCCCAAACTCTCAGCCGCATATATAGAAAGACATGGGCCTTGCATTGAAAGAGCACTCGTGAATTTTAAGGCATTTTGAATAAAATAAAATAAGTTCAAGAAACCACGGTCACAAAATAGAAAGGTTTTTCAAAATGTGTAAATATGAGAAACTTTCGAATGAAACAGGCATAACTTAATATAATATGTAGGATGCAGCATTTTACAATAAGGATCTGAATTAAATGGAATTAGAGTCATTGGATGAAGACTGAGAGTGATATATGTGATGGAAGATGTTGGAGAATTTCCGGCAAATACCTCCCGCACCTTCGGTACTGCAGTAATCATCATTCCAGTGGTCTGATGAGCTGTAGATATCCTCAATCAATCGATGAGAGATAATGAGTATCAAGGCTTGTCATACGTTGGTTGGCTTCTCATACGTTGGTTGGCTTCTCATACGTTGGTTGGCTTCTGACCTGTCAGTTTAATGAGTTATATATGCATTCTTACCCACTGCGTTGAATTCGTTCCTCCCCGCAAATACCGCGTCGTGTACACCAGCGAAGAAATCTCCGTTAATACCTTGGGATGGGCTGGTATTGGGAGGGGGCTGGGAAGAACTGGGGGAAGGTTTTTTGTGACCCTTCTGGGGGGGGTCACTGGTCCGAGGTTTCTGGGCGCTGGCATCGTTCCCGGTCGAGTGTCTGGAACGATAAGTCTTTACCATTGTTCCTTCTACGTTGTTGAACCGTTGCTCCCCAGAAAATTGTAGGCCCGAGGCACCTGGGAAAAATGTTCCTTCGAAACTCGTGTTTGGGGCCCGCTGTGGATTAGGCCCGCGACGAGATGAGCGAGAGGAAGAGAGGTTTTCCTGTTGAGATGCATCAGGGGGATCTTCTTCAATGTTTTCCGGTCCAGTATGATCGAGATACAGGTCACCCTTGATGCTATTAAATTCACTCCGCCCAGAAAAGCTAAGCTTGGAAGCGCCTGGAAAGTAAACACCAGAGATAGTGGTGAACTGTGAAGTATGAGAATGACCAGCCGAAGCTGAAGAGCGGGGTAGACATTCTCCATTCTGAGGAGTCTGGGGCTGTTTGGGGTGATTCATTTATCGTGTGCAAGTAATCGGTGAACGGTGGTCTAGATAACGAAGTTAATGTATACTAGGAATAACCATTAGTAAAATAGAAGATATGTGTGAAGAATAAACACACAGTAAAGGTAGCAACAAGATAGTGACAGAAAGTGAAGGTAAGCGATAAGGAGTTATTTGCAATATATAGTAAAAATAAAAAGGTGTAAAGCAAATACTTCCAAAGAGGAAATGGCAAAGCTACATATGCAGCGTTACCTCCAATATCATTGTGGGGGCTTAGAAGATTCATGAGATACAATTCTTCATACTTATATCAAGGGGGGTCTGCTGTGTTCACTTAAAGGCCCAGTGTTTCCATTTGTTGAAATTAGATTAGCGCTTTCAACTATCATTGAGTCATGTGCACTTATTTAGTTAGCCCTGACAGTTAATATATGATCGACATGCGGCTCTCATATATTTCGTAGCCCTTTAACAATATTTCTATATAGTCATTACTCATGCAACACACAGCCTTACTGTTGTATGTCATTTGACTCATATGCTCTCATTATGCTATTCGTTATAGCTGTGTGCCTCATGGACTGCACACCTTTATGTATTCATTTACTTACACATTATGATTGTTCTTGACTCACACCATGCTGTATACATGAGTCACTATTACTCTTTAGTTGTCATAGGGCATAACTCTAGTTAGTATAAATACTGTAGATGTTCCTCTGTAACATAAAGCCTCTTAACAAAGAGTTTTCTAGTGTCTCAACCAGACTATTCAGAGTTCCCTTCAGTCCTCTTCACTCAGTGAGTATTCACATCAACCGTCGTAACTAATTGCTGTTTCAACAGGTTATGGGCCCCAATTAGCTCAACACTAGTCGTTACTCCACTTTGTATTTTATGAGTGGTTGATTGTGTTTAAAGATGCTTTTCTTGATGCTCATAACTGAGTATTAAAAGAGCTTGATGTTGTGCTTGTGGTTTAGGGTACAAAGGTAAAACCTTTTGCATTGTGTTTTTTTTTCATCTCTCCGAAGGCTCTGCCTGTAATATATACTATGGCATCCTATTAGTAAAACTAACAGTAGAATACATAGGCATCCTACACGAATGAGCTTTGCATATTCACCTTTAGTGGTGGTATGTTAGGGGTCCGAATCCCCTTCCCAGGAAGACTTCTGCCAGTGTGCGAATAATCAAAAGCACATCTGCGTAGGCTGGGCATATGCGAACGTGTAGGATATGGTTAGCCTCCGTACTACAGTACTGTTACACCATGTGTCTTAAGTCCCTTAAACACTTAGTAATCAATTCTGTTCATGATATTTGCGCCTCATGGCTGCACTATCATTGAACAAATAGATGAAAGGTTTTTGTACGACACATAGGATTTGTATATAGTTTTTACTTGCCAAGTCCGAAAGGAATGATTGGATTGGAGATGGATAAATGATGGAAAACACACGATCAACGCTGTAAATTTATGTCGATGAGTAAAGACTAATGTTGACTTGATCGAAGTTCATAATCTGAAGAAATGTCCTAACAGATTGTTCTTCTTTCTATAGAACTTTATCAATTCAACATGTCCAACTCAGCTATTACCTCTGTTCCTTACCTTAATGGTACCAACTTCCCCGTCTGGGAAACTTCCATGACGGCCTACCTCCGAGTCATCAAAGCTTGGGGAGTAGTGAGTGGTTGGGTCATCAGACCTGAAAGGACTTTTCAAACCAGAGGAAATGAACAAGTAGACAACACTTCTGATGAAAGGATTTGTCAGATAAATGATTGGGATGATTTAAACGATGTGGCCCTAGGAGCCATTGCTCTCTGTTTGTCTGATAGTGTTCGGGCAAATTGTTACGTTCATGCGAAGCCAAGGTCTTTCCGAGGCTCTGCAATCCCTCCGCCAGTGTTACTTCGTTTCCTTTTACTCCTACTCTGTCACAGAGTTGTACTCCATGATCCATTTACTTCTTATTTCTTTTCCTCATCGTTAAGCGATGTTAGTTAACCCTTTTGGACATTCCTTTGTTTTCCAACATGCAGTCCACATGTTTAATCTACCTATCCGGAGATAGCAAAGCGGCGTGTACCTTAGCTAGCTGTAAAGCATAAAGCTATGATATCCAGTAGGTAGTACCCCAGTTTAAATATCGACTTTGATAGCACCCTTTGATAGTGGTAGTCATCTTAATAGATAATAACTCCTTCTATTTCATCTTCGACTACCTCAGTACGATTGCGGAGTTCCCGCAATCGGAATTACCTTCTGATTCCCTTGCTTTTGGACAGCGACATGTCGAGGATGATATTAATAATATCATCAACGTCCGACTACCTCCGAAGGATCGAGTTTCCTCTGTTAGCTTATTCCTCTTAGCTTCGGACTTTACTCCGCTTTAACCTCACCCAATCCTCCTTTGTGCACAATCATAACACAAATGTGATAAAACCAAGTTCCGTCGACACATGGAAGGAGGTTAAAAAGCAGTATGGATCTCCTGGTGCTGCCGGCATGTTTGGAATTTTCAAAGAGGCGATCTCTTTTGAAATGAGCAGGAATGAAGATCCAGCTCTTCCAATTGCCTCACTTCATTCTATGTTCTCTCATCTTTCGGATTCTGGACTTATATTAAATGATTCTATCCAAGCAATGTGTTAAGACCATGCCGGTGAGGTTCCGTAGGGTCTTAGGTAAATGGTGTTGGAGATAACTGAATCCGATTAGTTCGTTCTCGATCGAGATCTCGAACAGCAATCGAAGAATGTTAGTTGTAGTACGGAAAGTTAAAAGAAGTGAACTAGAACCTTAGCACCACTATCAGTAGTGCCCTTGCTTTGTCGAATGGTTCTGTGAATGTTCAAGACGATGAAGAAGGTGTAAGAAGACGTCCGGGATTCGTTTGGTTATAATGTGAACGATGATGAAGAAGGATAAGTATCCGGATGGAGTTCAGCAACGATCTAAGTTGATATTTAAACTGAAGAACTAACTACAAGATACTACAGCTTTTATACCTTGTATCCTAATTGTAAAATCTAAGACAATAAGAGTCCAAAGTAAAAGCGATAATAATCCGGATAGTTCTCAGTAATAGAAATAAGAGACAATTAAAGAACAATAAGGTAGTAATCACTCGTATCCGATAGTTCGAATACTTTGTGAGGTTCGATCGAGAACCGAAGAAAGAGAAAAGATACCAAGTCAAACTTCGATCGACCGAAGCACCGATCGACAGCCGAAGTCTCGGAGGCATACCTATAACAGTATCCCCCTATTAAGGCTTTCGCCCTAGAAAGCCTCGAACGAAGTGTGTAGGTAAAAATAAAAAGTAAAACAATAAGCCTCTCAATCGACAGATCGAAACGATGAATGGAAATTGTGGATAAAAAATAAACATACAAATATGGTTGCCGATCAGTCACATGACTGATTACAAACCGATATTGAAAACTTTCTAAGTCCTCGTTTCTCTTCTTTTAACTAACATGTCTCCTACTCCATCACGAACTAACTCCCCATCGGATGACGAGGACAAAGCTGAAGAAATCCGCCTCCAGAAGAAGAGAGAGGAGAGGGCCAGAAGAGAGGCCGAATTGAAGGCTGAAGCTGAAGAAGAAGCCGCGGCTGAGGCACAACTGGTCGAAAATTGTCGAAAGAAGGAGGAGAAGAAGAAGCGAGAAGCGGAAGAGAAGAAAAGGAAGGAAGAAGAAGAGAAGAAGAAGAAAGAAGAGGAGGAAGAAAGAGTACGAGAGGAGGAACGAAAAAGAAAGGAGGACAAAGATCGAGCGGAGAAGGAGGCGAGAAGAAAGGAGGAATTGGAAAGGGAACAGAAGGAGAGAAGTGAAAGGGAGGAAAGGGAATCGAGAGTGAGGGAGGATGAGGATCATGCAAAATCAATCGGTTCTCTCGTCCGGGACTTGATTGCAAGGCGGGAACAGGAGAAAGAGAAGGGAAAGGAAGTAGAAAAACGCCCAGTCTGTGACGACTCGGTCATCTATGTTGGTCGGAAACGAAAACGTTTGGTCATGATGGTGAGTTATTATGTTCTTTACTCGAACTTTTCCTAACTTCTTCTTTCTTTTTCTTTTTGGACATGGCAAGTCCATCCCAGGCACGAGGTAAGGCAGCAAGTAAGATCATTGTATTATAGGTATGCCCCCGATACTTCGGTTTTCGATCGGTGCTTCGATTGATCGAAGTTTGACTTAGTATCTTTTCTCTTTCTTCGGTTCTCAATCGAACCTCATGAAGTATTCGAACTATCACATACGAGTGATTACTACCTTATTGTTCTTGAATTGTCTTTTATTTCTATTACTGAGAACTATCCAGATTATTATTGCTTTTACTTTGGACTCTTATTGTCTTAGATTTTACAATTAGGATACAAGGTATAAAAGCTGTAGTATCTTGTAGTTAGTTCTTCAGTTTAAATATCAACTTAGATCGTTGCTGAACTCCGTCCGGATACTTATCCTTCTTCATCATTGTTCGCATTATAACCGAACGAATACCCGGACGTCTTCTTACACCTTCCTCATCATCTTGAACATTCATGGAACCATTCAACAAAGCGAGGGCACTACTGATAGTGGTGCTAAGGTTCTAGTTCGCTTCTTTTAACTTTCTGTACTACGACTAACGTTCTTCGATCGCTGTTCGAGATCTCAATCGAGGACGAACTATTCGGATTCAATTATCTCCAACACCATTTACCTAAGACCCTACGGAACCTCACCGGCACGGTCTTAACAAGAGTAGCCCATATCCATAAGTATAGCTGTCCGTATACAACAACAAAACAATAAGGCAATATAAAGAGTGTGTGGTTACTGAAGGTAAACGGTGACAATCTGTCAATGGTCTGACAGACACGAGAAAGTCGCGTTGACGATCTACAGTAATTACCCAAACACAAGAGCAGCAAGGCTGTCACATGTACATAAACAAATGTAAAAGAAAAGATAAAAGAATAATACAGATGCGCGTACAAGTGCCTACAGTGCTAATGTACCTAAAAGGGAATGGGTGTCTAAAGTGCTAAAAGGGAAGGAAAAAGAGTCAATTTGTAACACAAGGCTTGTCAAATGAATACAAACCATTTAAGGGATCAATGATTTGATAGAAGTGAGTTACTTATATCAGGACCCACATTTATCCAGGAGATTCGATGCTGTTTGCTGAATTTTGGCAGGGATGGGTTCAACATCAGCAAAACCTGGGTTTTGCTCCCAGAGCTGATAGCACGAAAGGATGCCATTTATACTTGATGGAGCTGGAGACCTCTGGACAGAGCCAACTCAATTCTCGACAGCTCTTGACAGTGCTATACAGCGTCAATTCAATCCGCACAGCACTGTACAGTGCCAATTTAGTACCATACAGTGTCAGTTCAATATGTTCAATTCAGTAGTGTATATTGAACTCACGGCATTGAAACGATTCCACTTCACATGTGACTGGGCATGACTCAAGATACTACTGAAGACAGTTCCAGTATTTTTGAGAAACACTGGTTGGTATTTTACATATATACAGAAAAGCAGCACTCAAGTCACTTTTGTACAGTGCACTAGCACATTTGAATTGGTGCTGGGAGGTTTGAATTGGTGGTTGTACAGTGCTGTACAGTGCCAATTCAATACTGGCCAGCAATGTATAGTGCCAATTCAGTACCTGACAGCAATGTCAGGCACTGTATGGAGTCAATATGGTGCTCTACAGTGCTGGTGAGGGGGATACTTTGCTCATGCGCTGTCAGTGCTTTTAGCTTTGTCTAGCTCTGTCCAGCACTGGAGAATGGGACCCGTTCTTCTGATGAAGCTAAGGGTTGGTGGCACAGTGCCTGTATATCTACTTGAATCTACTTGAGTATGTGACATTCAGGGCTGCCCAATGATAAAGATTTTTGCAAGACTATTAAGGATAAAACCAGTGAAGATTGACCATCAGCTTTATATAGTCAAGTATCTGCCCTCCCTTGATATTTACCTCAAAGCTCTTGCTCCTTATCATCCACAGATTGTCAACATTTCCGAGCAAGTCTGGAGAGATCAAAGTGAAAGTGGAAAAATGAAGGCAAAGAGGACAAATAAGGTGATGATGTAGATGATGTGGATGAATGGGCTTCCAGACAAAGGAGATCTTAATTATACTCATTACTAGATGTATGTGAAAGTGGTATTTGATCTACAAATGGTTTTATAGCAAAATTTCAGCTTATCTGAGCTTACTCCAAGATAAGTTAGCATAGCAACTTATCATAGGATAAGATAAGCAAAGGCGATGATGCCGGACTGAAGTTATTATTAATATAACTTCTGCTTCTGGCACTCATCATGTCATCCTCAGCTTCAATAAATCCTAGTTATTTCTTAGCATATAATCACTACGCTTTTACAATGCTGAGAGACCACTTTTACCTGACTTCTCAATCTCTTGAAGTCCCGCAATGCACCCACAGGACTCACAGAAATCCTGTCTTGGTGGAGGCCCTGAAGAAACTCAACCTTGAAGGAAGGTTGAAATTTGATCGAGATATCGAGGTAAAAAATGAAGCGAGGTGCCTCAAAAGTAATGACCATGCAATGGGAAACACATCTAGGCCTGGTTCACCTACTGTGTCTTTCATGATGGTAGATTCAGAAGAAATAGACCTTATCAGGAAAGAGCCAGCCTTCCTGAAAAGAGTCTTTGACTACCTAGGTCCTTGGGCTATCAACTTTATCCAAGACTGCAATTTGTCCAACAAATGCAAAGCAGAAGAGAATGCCAAAACTGTTAAGACTGTGCCGGTGAGGTTCCGTAGAGTCTTAGAAGGTATAGGGATGAATCGAGATGATCCAAGAGTAATTGGAATGAATCGAGACTATGGTTTATAACTGAAGTCTCAAAGAGTGTAATCAAAGAGTACCGGTCAGTTCGATTGTAATGGAAGATGTTAATAGATGAACTAGAACCTTGACACTACTTTCGGTAGTGCCCCCGCTTCGTCGTACGGTTCGGTGAATGTTCAGAGTGACGAGTTAAGAGAGTAAAGACGTCCGGACAACGTTCGGTTATAGTGCAAACGTTGAGCGATTAAGGAAAAGAGTTCCGGATGGAGTTCAACAGCAATCTAAGTTGATATTTAAACTGAAGAACTATGTACAAGATACTACAGCTTATATACCTGTATCCTAATTGTTAAATCTATAACAATAAGAGCTGTAAGTAAAAACAATAAGGAATATAATTCAACGTCATCAATATAATCAAAAAGACAATAAGGTCGGAACACTTAGCATTCGATAACCGAATGCTTTGTACGACTCAATCAAAGTGATCGATCTTGGAAGTAAATATGAATTATACTAAGTCTATATCCAAAGCCGGAAGCTCTGTACGGAGGTCCGGAGGCATAACCGTAACAAAAACCAGGGAAGTCACCGCAAAAAAGGCATGTCTTGTTCCTGACATTGAAGAAGGCTTGAACAACCCTACAGTCATTTCGGAGATCAATTTTCCTCAAATTCTTTTTGACACTGCCAAACAAGCCTTGGGCGGTATCCCACTATCATTTTTCACATACAAATGTCTTTCAGCCATCACCTCTAACACCCTTTTGACACAAAAACTATGAATCTCATTTCTAGATGATGACGGAAAGAAAAGCACGGTATATGCCCTGGATGTCCCGAGGCTCATCAACAAATGGAAATTGCCTAAGAGTGGAGACAAGAAAGAAGGGTTGTTGTTTAGCGAGTTCCATGAGGCAGCAGGTTTCTTCCTCAAGTTCGAGGCTGAATGCACAATAGGTGGCAAAAACAGCAACAGCTACAGGTGGTTTGATAATCACTTTTCCTTCTGGTTGGTATACCGTGGCAGCAAACACCTGTTCGAGTTTGTGAAAGACATTGAATTCGACCAAAGAATGGAGAGGAAGATCTATCCAAAACCTTTCATTGCCTCCTCTTACGAAAACGCTTGGTCCAAAGCCAAAAGTAACAAAGCAAGATTGATAGAGGTAAAAGAGATACTCATGGCGGTGACAGCAGCTGCAATGTCAGCAGCCTCCTCTCCACCATCCTCCTCCTCATATCTTTCCACCCAGAAGCAGGTAAAGAAACCCATGAAGTTTGGTGGGATCTCAATGCCCTTTCAATTGGGCAGTAAGGGGAAGACTCTCGCACCTTGCTGCCTCGGATGTGGCAAGCAAGGTCACCATATTGATGAACACACCGATTCAATCCACGGGAAATTCTCATGGGTCATCTTTGTCAACAATGTTGTGTGCTCCCCAGACCAAGGCAACAAACCCCTCTGCTTCACCTGGAACATTAGACGGGAATGCAAAGGTTGCGATAGCCTCCATGTATGCTTCTTCTGTGGTAAACCAGACCACCATGCTTTCTCCTGGACCTGTAAGAGATCCCCCGGCCCTTGATGTACTCTTGGCCGCGTCGATTCCCCCTGCTCTCCCTTATCACAATTTCTTGCATATACTCCCCAACCGCCCTGCCCTACAGAACACGTCTGACATATACCAAAAAATAGTGACCCCATACAACGCAAAAGCTTTTGAAAATGCATTATCCAAAGACAACCTGTCAGACAAATACCCCATTCTAATAGATGTCCTAAAACACGGGGCCTTCCTGGGCAACATCCCAAACATCAAAGAAACAATTATCATTCCAAATCACAAATCAACTGTGGAGCACTCAGAACTTTTTACCAAGTACATCAAAGACAATCTCGCCCGCGATCACATCGACAGTCCTTTCTCCAAAGAAGAAATAGAAAATATCATCCGTGGCCCCTTCATCTGCCAACCCGTAACTGTAGTCATGCAGGATCAAGGCCCCGGACTTCCCGAAAAGCCTCGCATCTGCCATGACTTCTCGCGCATCAGAAAATCCTCCAATGGCGAGCCTTTTCCCTCCATCAATTCATTCATTGACAAGGAGCTCTTCCCTACACATCTTGATACAGCATTCAAATTCGCAGAAATGGTCACTTCTGCCCCTGCAGGTACACAGGGCCTTTCACTCGATATAGAGAAATTCCACCACCCACACTAAATCAACATCACCCTTTCCCAGGTAAATTGACACAGCAAAGGCTCAATATCATCCAACGAATGACTTCTTATTAGCGGAAGGACTGGCCCGAGCGTGTATTGTTGCAGGAACTGTGTTATCAAGATGCTTTAACTCATCAATTTCTACGAGAGTAGATATTTCTGAAGGCCTTTCCACCAAACAAAGCAGGCAGTCACCATGAGACTGATTACAGTAGGACCTAGATCGAGTTCAAGCACGGTATAGATCCAGATTGTGGCCAGAGGAGGAGACTAAGACATATCAAAGTCAGCATCAAGAGCGAGAGATTCAGGATTGAATTAACTCGCCTGGCGCATATTGACTAACCAAGAGCCCAAGGCTATGAGATACATCAACCTCGTACCCGCAGCGCAAGACAACAGGAACAAAAATGTTTGAATTTCACTGCTTCGTTTATGTCGATGAACTGTGAATGAACATTGTCAAAAGTCATACTTCGGGTAGAAAGATAATAATCATGTATACGGACCATAGAAAATGAACAGTGCTAGAACTCCAATATAATGTTTGTTAGTCGAAGAAAGATGGTCAGTTCACAACTTGCTCACTGGGTCCTCTTGACTTCATTCCGTCAAATAGTTCTTTGAAGCTTGCATGCCGACCGTATTGATTATGGATTAGACTTTCCTGACAGGATTCGAGTCAACCTCACCATGCCAGAAAAAAAGCGCACATGTCCATGAGTATTAGTAGAGAGCAAAACGGAATGATTATCATGCTTGTGTCCAGAATCTCGTCCATTAAGGTATACTCTGAGTCTGTTGACTCAGACTGCTGTTGGTCAGAGCTTATTTTGTGTAAAACCCCAGTGTCATTAATAAGCCTCCATTGCTCTTCTTCAGGAATGTCAATGAGAGGTGTGTCATCGGAGTTCGGGGGTTTAGCCTCTGGTTTGCGCTGGCGTATCCGAGGCATGATGTTGGCGTAGAGGAAGGATCAATTTCCTAGTCGACTTGACTTGACACATGCGGCACTTTACGGCCGGCAGTAGATATTTATTCTCTTAATGACCGACCACGATGAGCTCTTAAGTATCTTGCAAGTACACGGCCAAAATTTCTTATCTTCATTCGAAGGAAGCTTGGGCCGAGGAGCTTTCAACAAGAGCGCTCTTCCTGTGCAATTCCGAAATAAGGAGATAGAAGAAGAGGAGGATGAGGAATGGCAAGGTATAAGATCTAGCTCGGAGTCTGAGTCGGAAGAAGGTATGTTTTGTTACATCAAGTGCTCATTCATTAACAGGAGGAACCAGCATCATTATCTTAGACTTCGAAGAAAACGATGATGAATTTACTGCGGTGTCCCCATCCACATCCAACGCCAATGTGATTGTTTTCTCAGATCAAGTATCGATATCTAACCGGGAACAAGACATTACTACAAAATATCAAGGGAAGGCTTTCATGGTACGTAACTTTCCCTTCATTTCACAATACAGCTATGATAGAATTTGTCTTTAGTCCTCTAGAATATCTAAACTCCGAGAAAATACCTCATTTGACATCAAGAAAACCTCAGAAGAAACAGACGAGGATATAAAAGAACGGTAATTGATTCATTACATCCGTGAATATCAGATCATAATTCTTTGGCGAACTGTAGATCCAACGTTCAAAACGATGCATTACTCCACAAATTAGTACACACACAGCTCTTATCAGGTTCCCTTAATTCCGAGCTGGAACTCACGCCGGCTCAACGGCGAAAAGCTCTATCTGGTCGGATTGTAGAGCTGACCGGGAATGCTAAGCTTGGACGGGGAGAGCGGCTAGTGCGTACCGCAGAGCATAATAAAGCATCCAAACGTGTGAGGGAAGGCTTAGTCCAAAAACAAAAAGAAAGAAGGGCCGCACAATTGGAAGAGGTGTGCTTTCATATATACCTCTAGTGGCGAAACACGGTGCTCAATTTTCATCCGATCTTCATAGACGAAGAACTTGGGGAACTATCATCCGTCACTCAAAAGACTATTGGACCCCGACTCTGAGACGGCCAAACCCAAGAAGCGAGTACGGGGACTGCAGATGGGTATCGGGAGCTTCAAAGGTGGTACATTGAGGCTCAGTCGTCAAGAGATCAATTCAGTCCAAGGACAAAGGAACGGAATGAGCGGTCGTCGAAGAGGGAGTGGCAGGGGAAGGCGAGGGCGTAGCTGAAATTTTGCCCTTAGATATATACATTCAAAACTGTGTGTATTCGATAACTACCTATATTCCTGCTCTTTCAACCTGTTTGAGCTTCTTGACCTCTGCCAACGCCTGCGTCGTTTTACTAATAGTATCCACAATGGAGGAAATAGTGTGAGGATCAACGAGTATGGATGATCCAGCCGACGATGTCAGTCGCCCGGATAGAGATATCAACGTCTGTTCCAGGGCGTGCGTGGTTATGTTCAATGCAGAAATAGTTGATTCGTCATTGGGCTATGCAAAAACGTCAGAGCAGAGTAATGAACAAGGAATTAAGACCTCACAGATGTAGTTGGATGAAGCATGGTTCCAGTGGGCTGCAACAGCTCGAACGTAAGTTTCTAGATTGAAAGAGGACAAAGAAGGTAGATACTACTTGTTTCTCAGGTGAAGCTGTCGGTCGGTCGATGCTCTCTGTTACATGATATTTCTGGAAACAAAATGATTTTCAATATACACAGACGAGTGAGAGACGCTTGCGTGCCATCTCACCGTTGCGCCGGAAACGTTCGAGGAGGATATATCAGTTCTCATCGGGAAAGTTTGGTTGGATGATTGTAGAGCAGATGAATGCGGCAGCTCTACCTCAACCAGTTCGCCTTCCCCGACATAAAGACGACCGCATATTACGCATTCCTGCTCTTCAAGTAAGAATTGAAGAGCAGATAAAAGACGAGATTTCAGACGAACTCTGTGATTCTCCCCGCTTGACTTTGGAGGCCTGACGAGGGGAATTCCAAAGCAATCCTCATTGACGCATTCCTCTCCAAGCAAAGCCCAGCCTTTCAGTAGACGATTTCCGATTTCTGAGGAAGCACGATCTGATTGCTCACGTCGGCGCCTACTCTCAGGTGTTTCTGCAGGTATCGAAAATGTAGGAGAGCTGGGTACATCGGAAATTTCTGTTGCTGGCGTCGAAGATCGGGAGTGCGTGTTTCTTGGCGAAATCGAGGAATTACTCGTCAAGCTAGGAGAAGTGGATGTTTGAACAACTGTATACATTTTTGAGAGATGTAAGCTGTGATTAAATGACAGTAGTGATGAATTTCCACTTCTTTGAGCATCTCCATCGCAATTTGCACAAAAGTGCACGGTTGGAGTTTGATTCTTCGGTGAGCGCATCAATGGAATGTTTTTGCATTGCGGACAGGGCGAGTCGGTTAAAATCTGAACAAAAGAAGCAGGATGGCACCAACAGATTGAAAAGTTGATAAAATTTACTAACCCATCCTTTGAGCATGTATTCACCAATAATGTTGGAGACATCGGTGACGGTAGACATAATCAAGTGAAGAGAGAGCTGAGAGCGCAGATTAGATTAAAAAGTTGAAGAAGCGCTCGCGCGTTCATGATGATGATGGGCGGCAAAAACAGGCTGCCACTTACTGCCAC
The DNA here is from genome assembly GCA_027886635.1 of Lentinula boryana. Taxonomy (NCBI): domain Eukaryota; kingdom Fungi; phylum Basidiomycota; class Agaricomycetes; order Agaricales; family Omphalotaceae; genus Lentinula; species Lentinula boryana. The sequence continues at coordinate 80,687 of MU790537.1, forward strand.
GTTCTCGGATGAAGCTGGGGTGGCTCCTTCCTGAATGCCTTGCTGCACTTGCTTTAATTTCCCTTGAAAGTCTCCAATTCGCCACAGCCTTATCTTCAAATCACTCTAGCTGGACTTCCGAAAGGAAATTAGCAGCTCGGTCTGTTAGAGTATTCCATATCTGCTCTCTAAAGGAACTAAACTAGATTCGCAGAGAGAGGACACGATCACTTTGGTATCATGGCTTCAATAACTATATGGACCATGGTGTGTAGCCTATCTCTCATCAATCAATCGTGGGCGTCCAACCATACAATAATCCTCAGCTTTTCCTCTGGACGAGGTAACTCTAACCTCTAAATTCAACATTCTCTCGATCTCATCCCTTTCAGCTGACGCCCCTCAGCTGCTCTGGTCAAGGTCCAGACTGGGCGGACCCGTGCGTTAGGCTTGGCCTCATTGTGGATATATATTTACATCTTTAAACAGTGCCAATATCGCTGCCAACGACGTCGCGGGCAACTTTAGTCTGACACTCGTCGACGTGCTCGATACCTTCGTTGTTCTTGATGATCGCAAAGGATTTGAAACTGCAGTCAGAGACGTCATACAGTGGGTTTCATTCAACGTGAACACGAAGCCTCAAGTCTTTGAGACCACTATCCGAGTTCTTGGAGGCCTGCTTTCGGGTCACATATTTGCCAGTGAATCTGGTCCATTTCATCTGCCATGGTATCGCGGAGAGCTGCTCGATATGGCACACGACCTTGGAAAAAGGCTACTGCCAGCGTTTTCAACTCCTACCGGACTTCCACTAGCCCGGGTTCGTCCTTATGTTTTGGATTAATCGCGCCCTCGCATCCACATTCTTACTTCGCCTCAGATTAATCTCAGACATGGACTCACGCGAGGAGAAACAGTCGAAACATGTGAGCACATTCTGTGCCAATTCCCGTTCTCTATTCTGGACTGCTTCGCACTCTAGGCACCGCCGGTGCTGGCTCACTGATACTCGAATTCGCAACTCTCAGTCGCTTAACCGGCGATGAACGCTTCGAAAAGGCTGCGTACAAGGCATTCTTCGCTATCTGGAATAGAAAGTCCGATATCGGATTGGTGGGTAACACAATAAATACATGGACGGGTGTATGTCTTTCGCGTATGCCTCGATTATACTTCATCTTGACCGTACATCTATAGGATTGGACGTCGCCCGAGATTACTGGTATTGGAGCGGGCATAGATTCGTCAGTCTCTTGCTGATAAACTTGTCGTCTATATTGATGCAAAGATGTAGGTTCTACGAGTATGCCTTAAAATGGTATATACTAAGTGGTCAATCGATTTATATCTGTTTTTTCCCCGTCATCCTGATTTCCATGTAGGAGAGGTCGAATTTCTCGACGTTTGGGATGATGCATACGCTTCCATCATGCGATACTCGAGGGCCGTGGATGGATTTTGGGTAAGCTTTGCATTCCGCTCGGTGATTTCTGAGCTAACTTGAAGTATCTTGCAGTATCGACTCGTTAACATGAGAAGTGGCGATGTTGCTTACAACACCATTGATTCTTTATCCGCCTTTTGGCCCGGATTGCAAGTATTGGCTGGGGATGTTCAAAACGCTATAAAATTGCACATGGCGTGTAAGTTTTCTTCGCACATAATAAGAAATGTGTCTCATTCATGACATACACAGACTATAATCTATGGCGAAAACATTCTGGGTTACCTGAGGTGTACGATACTAGTTACAAGCAAGCAACCTCGCATGGATATCCTTTACGGCCTGGTGAACTTTTTTCATAAACCGCTATGCCTAGACGTTTACTTCTTTCAACCTTCAGAATTCATTGAATCGACGTGGTATCTATATCGAGTACGTGGGCTTTGATAAAATGTATCTGCCGATTAATTCTAGAGTCAACAGGCCACCCGCGATCCATATTATTTAGAAGTCGGGGAGCGCGTCCTTTTCGATATCTTGACGCGTGCAAACGTTTCGTGTGGACTGACTGGTATACAAGACCTCCGCAGCAACAAACAGGACGACCGTATGGAATCTTTTGCGCTTTCAGAAACTCTGAAGGTAAGTGGAGCTATCTAAACCTCGCTAGCTTGTTTGAATTTGACTTTTCTCAGTATCTCTTCCTCCTTTTTGATGAGGAGAACCCCCTGCACGAAGATGACTCAAACTACGTGTTCACTACTGAAGGCCATCTACTGAAGCTTGGGCCCGAGCACCTTAAAGAGGTTTCCCCTTCTCGTCGGAAGTTACGCAAGGTTGAGGATCATCAATGCCCTGCCTATCAACCGTTTAGAAGTGCTCGTGATCGTCGCAAAAATGACAGCGGTCTGGTTGTTGGGATACAAGGCCGTTCGGATGCCGATTACAGCAGAGAACTGGTTGCTCTTGACGCCAATGAGGCTGATTCAATCCACTGGTCTCGTGGTGGGTGGTGTGAGAAACCCAAGGTTGAGTTATTCGTACGTATATTGGCCAACTCTCTTCGCGCGCGGTTTTGAAGACTTACCTACCTCACAGTCATACGATTTCATCCTGTCTCCAAATGGAAAAATAGCGCCGGAAGATCTCAGTCCAAGTAAAGTGAAGCTCGAACCCGTGCCAGATGGATATGTCATCCAAAATGTCTCAGGGATTCGAACGCATATTGTCCAAAGATTTGACGGCACAGGGTACGATGTCCGTAAACGTACGCGATTCGTTACAACCATAGTCGTACAGATATGCTCATGCTTTCTAACAGTAGGGCACTATACCGTTCGGGCGGGGCAATTAGTCTACATCAATGACTCATCCTTGCTTCTGAGCTCAGCATCTCCTTCCAAAGCGTCAGAACATTTTGGCGCTATTCAACTACGCTTCTACGTTGAGGCAGTTGATACCATGTTCAGCATGCTGAACATGCTCGAAACAGTCAACGACATGGACCTCACCGTCACCGGACATGTTGGCTTTTTTGGTGGAGACTTGCTGGACAGTGAAGAATTGCCGAGTAGGTTTGTCGGTCTCGTTCCTGTTTATAGGGACGATGACAACGAACTTGGATGTACCCCGTATGAAAAATCCTTTCAGGGCGGTATTTTACTTGCTAGAAGAGGTGAATGCACTTTCCTCAAGAAGCTCGTGGAAGCTCGGGACGCGGGGGCAGTTGGAGTGCTTGTCATCAGTGACGAAGACAATGCGATAAACCCCACCGCTAGCTCGGAAGACCTCGAAGCTGCAGGAGATATAAGTGCAGTGGCCATAGTAGTTTTACCGCGGAGAGCTGGGCAACTGGTCGAACAGTTACTAGATACTGCGCAAGGTATCGGCCAGATCATGCTCTCTCTAGAACATGAGCACCAACCTGGCGTCGATGCAGAGGTCAACCAGGGACCTCAGGAGGGAGAAAAGCAGGAAGAAACGAAAAATGATCCTACCCGAATCCTGTATTTAAATGGGCATCCGTTACTTAACACCCGTTTATTGGTTTAGGATACTTAGTATTTATCTATGTGTACGGATATTATATATTACGCTTCAATCATCGGATTGGATGATGGAATATACTGGTGCATCCAACTTTGACCCTCCTTTGAGGAATATCAGTTCAATGATAAAGAGATATTCGATGGTCTTGCCACCAAGTTTGGTGACGAGCTCTCCAGCTGCTTTTGCGGATCCTCCTGTGATATATCTCAAGACTCAGAAGACAATCTGCTGGACCAGCCAGGAATTCTTACCAGTGGCAATGAGATCGTCGATGATGACAACAGATTGACCTGGCTTTATAGCATCACTTTGCATTTCAAACGAGTCCTTCACAGTAATCAGTCTCAAACCCTGCCTAGATAGAACCAGAATTGAATTCACCACGCCGTACTCCTTCTCATATGAAGCCGTTTCACAAGCCCCAGGTAATTTTCCTTTCTTGCGGACAGGGACAAACGCTGCACCCAGTCGCAGAGCAATGATGGGACCGAGGAGAAAACCGCGCGCGTCAAGGCCTACAACGACATCGATTTTTTTTGAAGGAATAGAAGGAATCGTGTGAGATGTAAGATGATGCAGGAAGTGGGTGATGAGAGTCTCAAAAGATATTGGATCGCGAAGAATGGGAAAAATATCTAGAAAGACAATACCCTTGGAAGGAGTTGGATCATTAGTGGAAGAGAGCGACAATCCCCTTCCTTACCTTTTGTGGGAAGTCAATATGCGACGTGAGCTTAGAGCGAAGATACTCTACATCGCCCATTGTTGGAGGAGAGTAGGAGGACTTCTAAGTTTTAGTGATCGATGATAAAGCAGTGTTTTGCGCTGATATCAAGATGATCGTTCACAGTATCAATAATCATGCAAGAATATTCCTGGTGAGCCTTACTCCATGCAAACCTCTATCTTTAAAAGTATTCATATGTACGTTCGTTATGATTGTGGCTTGCTCATATGCATATAGATGAAAAAAAAACATAGCACGAGATTACATAGAGACTAAGCCGTTTATACAGATTCCTGAATGTCAGGCTCCTTGAAGTCCTTCGCAATCTTTGTACCCGTCTCCTGCAAAGAGTTCAATTCTACGTGCCAGGAGCATAGATGATTCAAAACGTGTACTTACATCTGTTGACTCGCCGTGCAGCTCCATCAGTTTCGAGACATCGAATTTGGGTGCTTTAAGGATTTTAGCCTTGCGAACATAGACGTTCTGCAAGGGGTAGATACTCCTCGAAGCCTTCTCAATCTCCCGTCCAATAGCCTCCGGTACAAACTTCTGAACAAGCTCCTTCAAGTCACAATTCGTAGCCTCACGGGTCATGATTTCGAACATCTTCTTCCTAATCTCCCGCACTTGACTCGATTGAGCATAGGTCGTCTTACGGACCTGTGTTGGACGACGCTTGGTGAAACCGATAGCAAAGAGACGGAGGAGGTAGCCATCGGTCGTCTTAACGTCGACGTGTGCTTCAATGAGGGTCTGCCATTTCCGTACAAGGGATCGCAGCTTGTCGGAGGTGAAATCCATTCCATGGAAGTTCGTGAGACAGTTTTTGCCCTGGACCTCATCGACACGTAATTTGATTTTACGGAAGGACTGTTCCTCCTCTTTGTTGAGATCACCCAGAGAGACCTCAATGATACGGCCCTTGAGCGAGTCATTGGCGTTTTCTGATGAGGTTTGAGCATCGCCGAACAGATATGAAGGTTGCAAACGCACTTAAACCCTGAGATCTGTTCACAAGGGTCTTGCCCACATTTCGAACGTCGAAGATTGAAGGTGCTTTGATATCGTACCAGTCTAGAGCCAAGGAGTCAATGACCACACCAATGAATCGTAGTGAAGCGAAACAGACCCTTCCTGGAGAACGGGTCAACGACCTTTTTCTTGATACCCTTCTTACCTTTAGAAAGGCGCTTGTTCTACAACGTCCAAACGGTAAGAGGATGCCCAGATTCTGAGCGAAAGTTACCCTAACCTTCCCAACAGCCATAATGTATGTTCAGAGGATGTAACGGAGAGGGTCGAACCGCAGATATTAGGCCGAAGACTTGGCGGCTTTTTTGCAGATACTTCAGGTAAGAACGTGCCTATGTCAGTCCGAGTCTGTATCACGTGTAGACATACTGTATAGCTTTTCCACGATCCGGTCTCACGAGCCCTGGGCGCTTGCACAATTAACGCGCGTTTCTGTTGTACACTGCAATGTTGACTCGGCCTCAATTTGATCGAGCCTGCAAACTGCTTGTTCAGGAATACGAAAGCTCTCGTCCTTCTTTTGTGACTAATGCTCTGAGAGGATGGTTATGGACCGAGCATCCCGTACAAATCTCACTTCAACGTCTTCGGTTTTGTTCTCAAAAGATCTTGGTAGTCGGTCTGTAGCTTGGGCTATCTATCTCGCAACTCGAATTACCTTTCCCGACACATGGAACCATTTATTCACATTGACTCGAACGACAACTATACCGAGATCGATGAAGCGGCCGCACCGATCTGTATTGATACTGAGGCGTTGACTTCCCAACAATACGTGGTTTACTCCGCAACGTTTCAAGTCCCATGCTTTTATTTCACAATGTATCATTCGAGTATGTGTGCAATGAAAACGTCTGGTCTTGATCTCATACTCTCGCAGATGGCGCGCCGTTGCCAATAAACGAGTTGCTCTCTTCGACACTGTTTCGGCCTGGTATTCTTCAAGATGCCAACACCACCACATTTGCCCTCACTCGTCGCAACACTGCCTTTCCGCTGCTATCCCAGGGAGATCACCCAACAACAGGAAAACCGTGCTGGTTCCTACATCCGTGCGAGACTACCATTGCAGTTGAAGAATTGCTGAAGGAAGTTGAGAAAGTTGCAGACAGCGAAGACGCGAAGTTATTATCGTGGCTCAAAATGTGGTTTGTGGTCCTTGGAAGCATTATAGACTTAGCGTAACTTAACTTTGAATAGCACATGTAAGACTTTCACGAGACCGGGTCATTTCCGGAGTAGAATAAAAGAGCTTCTTGTACTCTTGTATACCCTGTTCTCGTATTCCAGTCTCTCCGCTGGTCAAACTGAAAGTCGTCTTACTCCGTAAATATCTGGAATCGTACCATTTCGGCAATCGGGGTAGATTCGCAAAACAATAAATACCTAAAGCTCATCAATATGTTAGCGCGTCTCACCCGTTCCTCTTCTCCTCCACTTTCTCATCTCCTTCACCTCAGAAAAATGGTTTGACGAATATGTTATCTACTATTCTTGATTCTGACGGGTTTGCTGCAGTCTACCGAAGCTGTCATCGTCGCTGCCTCTCGTACACCCACCGGCTCTATCAATGGTGCTCTGAAGAGCTTTACCGCTCCTCAGCTCGGTTCCTTGGCTCTTAAACATGCTCTTGCTTCAAAGAACATTGACCCAACCACTGTCGAAGAAATATACTTCGGAAACGTAGTCCAGGCCGGTGTTGGTCAATCCCCTGCTCGTCAGGTTGCTCTCTCCTCCGGTATGAGCAGCAGATCCGATGCGACCACGATCAACAAAGTCTGCGCCAGTGGAATGAAATCTATTATGCTCGCTTCCCAGAGCATTCAGCTTGGTCAGGCCAGTGTTGTCGCCGCTGGTGGCATGGAGAGCATGAGTAATGCACCGTATGTAATCAATAGTCCACCTTCGGCGTTCCGCAACTGATCTCTCACCACGTCAGCTTCCTTCTTCCTCGTCAAAATCCTGTATTTGGTAAATTTACTACCATCGACTCCCTCGAATATGATGGCCTTTGGGATACCTACAACAACCAGGCCATGGGGTGCTGTGGAGAGTCTGCAGCCGAGAAGCACTGCATCTCCCGTGAGGACCAAGATGCTCATGCGGTCGAGTCTTACAAGCGAGCCGAGAAGGCATGGAAAGATGGTGCATTCGATGCTGAAATTGTACCCATTACTGTAAAAGGCAAAAAAGGGGACACTGTCGTGAGGGAGGACGAGGAGTACAAGCGGATCATTTATGAAAAGGTTCCCAGTTTGCGTTCTGCGTTCAAGCAGGGTGGTAGCATCACCGCCGCCAACTCTTCTCCGCTAAACGATGGTGCTTCTGCTCTTATTCTTATGTCTGCGGAAAAGGCCAAAGAGCTTGGCCTCACTCCTCTCGCCAAGGTCATTTGTGCGTACTTCTCTTGTATATAATATGACGTCTTGCTGACCAGCATCTACAGCCTACGCAGACGCCGGCATGGACCCCATCGATTTCCCCATCGCACCAACTGTGGCTTTGCCCAAGGCTCTAGAACGCGCAAAGTTAACAGTCGACGATATATCTCTTTTCGAAATTAACGAAGCTTTCTCTGTTGTTGTCCGTATTGCGGAGAAGGTCCTCAAGATTGACCCTGCTAAGATCAACATCAACGGGTATGTGTTTCTCATTCGCTGTGAACGAACATATGTTAACTGCGTGACTGCAGTGGTGCTGTCGCTCTTGGCCATGCCATCGGAAGCTCCGGCTCGCGTATTGTTGTGTCATTAGTGCATGCTCTGAAGTCTGGGCAATATGGTGCTGCTGGTGTTTGTAACGGGGTGAGTGTCACGCGAATATATTGGAAGCATGCTTTTACTGATTTGCCTTCGTACACAGGGTGGAGCCGCTTCAGCAATAATCATCCAGAAATTGTAGGGTTATCACCCTCCGTACGTAGGACATATGTAGCAGCAGATCTTTCTCGTGAATAATTGAATACTAGAAACAGATATGTACAGTCTTTTAATACATCAATCGAAATCAACAACCTTCATGCTTGTAGACACAATCTTGCTTGGACGGGATTCCGTTCGCAGAAAGAGATGAGAAGACTAAGACTAAATGAGAGCAAGGTCTTGTGCCACAGAAAATAAAAATGATAAATAATGCTTATCTGTTTCGGCATTGCACAGTGTGTCGTCGATGACCCGTTGAGACCTGGTCATGTTATCTTCAGCTCAGGGTGTGTTCTCATGATAAGGAGAGAACCAAACGCTTTATATGGGACGCTTGGTGAGATATCTCACTTCTTTTCTGCGCTAAGTAGATCCCGTCTTGCTACTTCCATCAAGACATAGCGATTTCAAGAAGCGACCATGACGACTCACGGACAAGACAAGAAGGATTTGGAAGAAGGCCCTTTCGACGAGAAAGCATCTCCAGCATCTCCAGCATTTATTGAACATCATGATCTAGCAGCGGACTCCATTGAGGAGTCGGACGCCTATGCTGACGAGGCGTTGCAATTGGTAGGCAAAGAACGAACATCACAATTTAGCGATGAATTCAATCGTAAGGTCAGAAGGAAGTTGGTGAGTTAAGACACTTTGACTTGTAGCGTACGGTGAAAGGTGTTTGGTGTTTATCGTCTAATTCTCAGGACCTCTTGATTCCTCCGCTCTGTGCAGCAGTATACTTCACACAATTCCTGTGAGACTGATTCTTTCATGAATCGGAAGTGTTGATGAGTGGATGCCTTCACAGAGACAAGACGTCTTTAAATTATGCAAGGTGCGAAGATAATTAACCTTCCTCCTTCTGGTCCTTGAGCCTTTCCTTCAGTATTATGGGCCTACCCATAACTGGCCAGGTATCTACATTTTGTCTGAAGAGTGGGTAATATTCAACTCACATTTTGAAGAACTACAACCTGGTTTCTATGGCTTTTTACCTTGGTAGGTCCATTGGCTGTTGATCTCAATTGACCTGAATGCTAACCCATGCCAGGATTTCTCCTTTTTGAATTCCCCACTGTCTATCTATCGCAGAAAACGAGGGCAGCTAAATATCTTGGTGAGTTTTGCACCAATGGGGCAATCATTCTAGTACTAACGCACTATCCAAGGTGTAAATATCGTTTTATGGGGTGCGATATTGATGCTGCATGCTGTGGGGACTTCATTCGGAGCGTTTTTCGCTCTTCGCTTTTTATTGGGTAAGACTGTCTCTTCAAATTGAACATGAAATTATCTGACCGAAGATAGGAATGTGCGAGAGTTGCGTCGCGCCGACTTTGATTCTAATCATTACCATGTTCTATAAGAAAAATGAACAGGTATAGCTATAATCCCTCAAATGTATAGTATATCATAATGGTGGATCTGAAGATTTTCGACAGGCATCGCGAATTTCGTGGTTCTACGTGATGGTATGTGCAAAGGTTTTGCGATACATCGAAAGTTCAAGGATTGCATAGAATGGACTCACACAAGTGTTTGGTGGATTCATTGCATACGTCAGTATCGCCTCCCGTCATTTACTGATGATACTGACTACGAAGTAAAGGGTGTCTCGTTCTCCAACGACCCTCATCTAGCCCCGTACAAAATTATATACATAATGCTTGGCGGTCTAGCAATTGTCGTCGGGCTATCTGTCCTGATATGGTTGCCAGACTCGCCCATTCATGCCCCCTTTCTTACCCAAGAGGAGCGCATAGCTGCTTTGGAGCGAGTAAGAAATGATCAAGGTGGAGTCACAAACAAGAAAATCAAGAGAAAGCAGATATTTGAAGCTTTCACGGATATACGAACGTGGCTTATCGTATTAACGACGATGATGAGTGGGTACTTACTATCATTCAGAGAATGAAGCAGACTAAAAAGGATGCGACAGCAAGCATTCCCAATGGCGGTCTGAGTAATTGTATGTCGGTCCATCGTTTATAGATGCATGTGGCTGATGGTAAACCGGGCTTGAAGTCAGTAACTTGATTATCAAAAATTTTGGTTACACGTAAGTACAACAAATCCACTCTCTATGCTTTTCTAAAACTCTTGGTTGCCTCGCAAGTTCAAGGCAAACACTCATACTATCAACTCCGGCGGGTGCGGTGGCATCCCTCATGACTCTTTTCTGTGGATGGTACTCGGATCGAAAGGTTTCTTTCCCTTTCCTATGTTTAATTCGAAGTCTTCTTAAGTTTTTCGTATGCGAACCTAGAATGAGCGTATGATTCCCATCATCATCGCGCTAGTCCCAACTATCGTTGGTGCAGGTAAGTCGTACGATCCTGTGCCGAGTTGCGAGTACTAACAAAAAGACTTCGCTAGCTATGCTTATCGGACTCAATGACTCGGGAGAAAAGGGCGCCCTGTTATTTGGTGGGTTCGATACTCCGATTTCCCCCCCCCTGATTCGATGACTCTGTCTTAACATAGCAACGTATCTCATTGGCACGTACGGAAGCTCACTTTCTACCGTCTATGCCTATAATGCCAGCAATACCAGTGGTCACACAAAGAAAAGCACAGTGAATGCCATGACCCTACTCACGTTCAGTATTGGAAACATCATCGGAACAGAGATATTCCTGCCAAAAGACGCTCCTGCTTACATCCCAGGAAAAATATCCATCATGGTATTACTTACCGTCCAGCTAGGGATATCGTTGCTGCTAAGGTGGATCAACCTGCGATTAAACAAGAAGAAATTGTCCCAGATCGAAGCACTGAAGAGAAGCAGGAGGTGGACGGACGCAGATATTCAGAAAGAGCGCGAGAAACACGCATTCCTGGATTTAACAGATCAAGAGTACGTTTTGGCATTATCTCCCTCATCCGTGGCGGCCATTGATCGTGACGACAGGAATATTTATTTTGTATACACATCCTGAGGACGGATTCGATGAAATGACTGAGTCGGGAGTGAACAACACCTCGGTCACCGCGGTTGGACTTCTGATATATCTAGAAGAAGCTTTCATCTTCACCAAATTTCATAGCTGTTGAATACTGTATAAGAGTTAATAGCAAAAAAAAAAGAAAACAGATACGGAGTAGCGTCTATTTCGACGGAGTTATACTGAGCGTCTATGTCATTGTCTGCAGTCCCGAACCAGCAGCAATTACTCGTTTCAACTCGCGGGTACTGTCTAAATCCAGTGACACCAGCTCTCAGTCTCCTTCCAGCATCCGTAATCTGCATTCGAAGTTGAATTTTTTCATTATACATATTCATCCATCCCACCAGCCTGAGGCACAGCTAGCTTGAAATCGGATACCGAGCCAATCTATGTGACTGCAGAAAAATCGGGACCGATAGTTTGTCAGGAGAAATTAGTTGGCATCTGTTTTTTTTTTGGCACATCGGTCAAATAACAGAGAATCCGGTGAAGTCACTGAAGTGCTAGAGGTTCAATACATTGTGGTATTTGCCGAACGTTCGTTCGATCACGATCTCTGTCCCCGGTTCTCAATCTTGGTAAACAAGGTCCATCACAAAGGGCCAAAGCGTCGGAATGCCTGATGAAAAAGCCTCCATATCGTTCTCGTCTCGTAGATGAGCGTCTGAATCTGATTGATTCCGAAGAGAGTACATGCACTACACGTGTATCGACAGCATTTGACGTTAAATTGAAGGGTTCAGAAAGTTATTGTTGTTTTCAACGTAGAGTGAGTGATTAAAGTTAAAGGTGATGCATGTGATCTCAGGCTGTGACGTGCAAGAAATTTCCACGTGGTTTCTGCTGGGCCACTGACTGTAGCCAATTACCAACTATTTTGACGCCTTAACGACCAGACCTCAGATACGACTCACGAATAGTGGCTTTTACTCACCGAATTCCTGTTTTGGAAACTCGCATTCGACGAACAATGATAAATTCCAGGCCAATCACACCGCCTTTAAATGGGAGTGGGGGGAAGAACTATTTTTCGGATCGCATTGAACGATTCAAACGCGAGGATATGACCGACTGGAGTAGCGCATTCACTTTACTAGGTAACACAGGACATTCCATGTCAGTACGCATGATTCTGACTTTCACTATGCAGACACGATGGAAACATTTTTCGATTCGCATGTGGATCTTCTCCAGCGAAAGCTCCAACGACACTCTGATAGACTTAAGCTAAAGGCAGAGGAGGCACTGAAAATGCGCGACTTTTCCGCTGCTGGTGACCAGATAGCCGAGAATTTTGAGAAGGAGGTGAAGAGTTTCAAACTCAAGGTGCGTACAAACCGCGTCACCAGCTCTTCACCGCATTGATGTTATCTCTAGGTATCCTCACGGATGACCAAGCTCGCGAGCTCATGGCAATCGGCAAAAGTCGTCCGAACACGCGAGAAGATCTCGTTCTTTTTCGGTGTAATGTCTCTATTATTCTCCGCCCTAATGTTCGGGCTAGCTCCTGAGTACGTCCTTAAAATTTAAGGTGTACTACACCATGCTAATCGCTTGTAGATGGGTACACATAGCGTACACAGTGCAAGGACTCTATCTCCTGCCCCTTCGTGCCTATATTTACAAAAAACGCGCCTGGCATTACTTCCTATTCGACCTCTGCTATTATGTCACCATATTGAATTTCGTTTATATCTGGTTCTTCCCTGGGTCGCCTGCGTTGCTTGTCGCTTGCTACTGTCTGAGTCACGGCAGCCTTGCGAGCGCGGTCATCACTTGGAGAAATAGCCTCGTGTTCCATGACCAAGATAAGGTTACCAGTCTCTTCGTGCATATTTATGGACCATTTTCCTTTACGGTGATAAGGTACGTATCTTCTCTGTCCATCCTTCATGCCTATCTCAAGTTGCTTTCTAGACATTTCTATCCCAATGCCGAGCAACGATTCCCTGCTCTCCGAGAGCTGCCACACTTGAACCCTTTACATGCACTCGTTCTCAGTGGGGGATTATGTACGTTTATCATGTCGTTCTTTTTCTGTCCTTTTTAACATGTATTCTTCCCCCCAGACTTAGTATGGCAGCTTCTCTATTGGAAGGTTCGTTCCATAGATCATCAGTCTCTCTCTCGTTTATCTATATCTTTGTCCAGTTTGTCCTCATCGACCGCCGGGAGAAAATTGAATCGGGTCAACGAACAACATCTATGTCCTGGATGCTCAATAATAAGCGAGGTGTCATTGGAAAGGCACTGTGCAGTATACCTCCGAATACCCGCATCCCAGCATTCATGTTTGGTCAGCTAAGTAGGTTTTCGATGAGGCGATATGCCTTCATACAAGTCTGACACATGTATACAGTTTACAGCGTTGTGACGGAATTGCCAGCTGTTTATCTGCTTTACGATTCTCCCTTCTGGAGTGGTGCATTCCTGATATTCATCTTTTCCGTCAGTGTATGGAATAGCGGTGGATTCTATATTGAGGTGTTCGGTCGAAAGTGAGTTCTTCGAGAATAGGCTAGCCTCTATCTCATACTTTGCCAGATTCGAGCGCGAACTCGAGGCTCTTCGCAAAGAACTCGCCGAAAGTGCGCAAACACGTTCGGGTCGTTCAAGTCCTACCGACGATTCCACTTCAACGTTGTCCCGCCTTACTAGCGAAGATAACCTACCGTCTTTCAGTCCCAACTCTGATTCTTCCCACTCCTCGCCTACTCTTGACAGTCACCCGCTACCAAACATCGAATCGGGTTCAGAACCAAATTTCGATGGTCTACAAATGAAAACCAAAAAGGACCAATGACCGTTCTGTACGGCATAACATTCTCAATCTACCCCTCGGTGCTGTAAGATGTAATACGCTGAGTACCATACGTTTTCGCTGGTCAGTGTCAGGTTGTATCCGTAGCTTTTCAGACTTGCTTCCAGATATACTATTCGCTTATTCTCTTATCTATTTATGATGACCTTTTACTTACTATAGTAAACGATATATACCAATGTTCACTGATGTCATTATCTACATTATCTACATTGTCTGCCAGCTACTTTGCAAAAGTCACCCTACAATAACCAGGAAGTGTTGTCGTCTGAGTTCGGACGTTTTCGGCTTGTGTGTGTCTCAGGTGTACGCACTGTGCACTGGTTAGTAGTGCAACCTTCTTATACTCGCCCATGTCAGCACCAATCTTCGCAGCGCAAGCTAGCCTCGTACTAAAATCTATCCCGAAAATTGATAAAAGCCAATTTATCTCGTCCTTTGTGGATACTCAAAAACAACACGCGAGATATTACGCAGAAGAAGGTCGCAGTCTGTGGAACAATCTCGACGACACACATAAATCAAAGCCTGAAAGCCCGCCGCCGGAGGAGAAAGTTATCGGATTTTCGACGCCGGTACTGATTCCCAGAAATCCTAAAGCCTGCGAGTCCTTGACAAGAGAATTGACCTCGCGAAATCCAGATTCAAGCGTAACGGAATGTTCCCCCAAGAAATCAAGGAAGGCTAACAACGCGAAATCAAAGCCCAGCCGTGGACATACCAAGAACGTACAACACACCAAGAAACGAATAGAGAAGCTTTTCGATGATGATGGAATAGCTGCCAGTTAGTTGCAATGTCGCCTCGCTAATTTCTTCAATGCTAAATCTATGTTGTAGGATTGGAAGAACGTCGCGACAGGAAGCGCACCAAACGAGAAATCATGCGACCCACAGTGAATGACAACTTGGATGATAACGAGGATAGTAAACAGATTAAAGCTACGAGGGGAAACAAGGGCAAGCAAAAGAGGTCTACGTCTCAGAATGCACCCGGACTAGCCCTTATGCATGGATTTACATCAACTAATGTTGGAAAAAATCGTCTGACGGTTAGTGCAATTCTTGATTTACGCGTCATTCCTTCAACAGGTCATGCAATTAGGTTCCTTCACCTGCGCTAGGGGTGTTTAACAGAGGCAGGGCTTCCACCAAAACTCAAGTTAGCAAGAAACCCAGTAAAGGTTCGCCATGCACTGTTTCGCATCTTGTAGATTGAAAAATAGTTTTCCCTCTGAAGTTGTAAGACCCTCTACCTTTCAAGAGTCTGTCTTCTTGAATGGGACCACTTGTCACGCGAAATCGGCTCTGAAGGAGCCTCTGAGCAAGAAATCGACATTCTCCGAAGAGAGCTCAACTCCTTCAACCCCGCCCAAGCCCCAAACTCGAAAAACACGGAATTCTCCTGTCCACACCCACACAAGAAGTCCTACAATCTCAAGCTCATCTTCTTCCAATGATGAAACTGAAACACCGATTGCACGAGCCGAATCGGAGTTGTGGGATATCGAACGTGAAGGGTTTCATCTTCCTTCCTCCCCGAAGCTTCAGAAAAGTGTAGTTCTTGATGTCCGGCGCTTACAATGGGAATCGAAGACTGAAAGTATGGGGGAAAAGCAGGTAGTAGAAGCTTTGCCCAAGGCTCATGAACAATATATAGCGTCGCAGCTCAGTAGTTCCTTAGCCCCGTCTCAGTCTGCATCTCAACATGGTCTGGTTGGCCGCACAACCAACCGCATTTCCCTCCTTACTTCCAAATACTTTGTGCCGCAGGGGCCGCATCCTGCGCGGGCTGCACCGACTCTAGATGAAATCACTTTGCCATTCAGTGCGCCACCCACTCCTCCATTACAAGTTAGATCACCTATTCGAATCCGCCAGAACTCGGTTTCTGAATACTTGGTCGATCATCCAGTTCATGTTGCGCCAAATGTACTGAACAGTTCGCCTTTATATCTCCCCCATCAAGCTGACGAAGACCACACTGTGGACGAACCTTACGTAGCACCCTTATATACCCTACGGAACCCTCTTACGTTCTCGGACTCAGTACAAGTATGCGGCACAGAGACGACACAACCTCTTTTTCCAGAAACTGACCCGCCCAATCTCGCATCAAGCATTTCCTATCCTAATCATTTTTATATCCCACCAAGGGTGGATGCTCCGCCGTTGCAGAACAACTTCGAATATGATGCAGAAGGCGGAAACTCTTTGTGTGTTATCGACAACGATGAATGCAGTTCCATGGACTGGGCTGGCTACGATCCGGAAAAATGCGATTTCTATGACATGTCAGAAGAACAAGGTCAACAAAATGACGCTGAACACGAAGACCCATCTGAGCATCATTATTGGCAACACCAACTGAACGAGGATGATTTTGATGTCTTTGGCAATACCGAGATGGCTTCGTCTGGAATGGACGTTGAAGAGGACGTCATGTCTCGCTTTCCCTCCGATGAATGGAACGAGCCAGTAGACAGAGACCGTGTGACTTCGGAGGTGGATGGTGAAGACTTAGAAGTTGACGAAGGGATGCCTCGCTTTTTGCAGGGACGGGAGCTACTTTTGGGGCTTACGGCCACTGGTAGACAGGTAGCTATTGCTCGCGACTGGTCAGGCTATGTCTCAACGGCGGAGGCAGATGTAGCAAAGAGCTTGAGCTTGAAAGGCCACTGGCTTCCACAAAAGCTGTGACAAAACTGGAGTAATTAAATAAAGTGTAAATCCTGTATTTGTCTCGATCATAGAGGTTCATCACACGCGCGAAAAGTCACTTCGTGACACGTCGCGTCACTGTAAGTCCCACATCGACAGTCCAGTCTCTGCAACTCCCGTAACACTTTTTCTCATCTTTATTTCGCGCGCCCAAGACGTGCTGTCCAAATATTGCATGAACAAGAAAGAAAACTCTCATGAGCCAATGTCTTCTATGGTTAGAGTTCATTCATTTTGACATTTCCATTCAATGGCATTCATAACCGCAACCTTGGCTTCTTAGGTCAAATCTGAGCCTCAAGAAGCTAGTGTTCCTTCTGCGCCTCCATCAATATCTACAACTTTGAGCACTATATCTTCAAATGCACAGGTCAAACCAGAACCGCATGATGAGGTCGTGAGTATCTTCGGAGTATTTTGCGATCTAAGGTTTTTCTATGACACTTTTCCGTAGTTAATCAACAATGCTAACTTCTCCGTTCCTCCTCGCGATATGGGTTACGCGCTCTCGCGAAACACGTCGTTGGCTCTCACTGAAAGCAAAAAGTACACCGTTTATCGGTCTGTCGATGACGTTCCGTATTCGTCAGAAGCAGCACTTCGAGAGGGAATGGAAATGGTTCACTGCCTGAAAGTTTACATGAGCAAACTAACTCTGGGGAGTAAACTTAGGCAAGATGTTTGGAATAGGGATCTGGCCAAGTGCTTTTATACAAAATCGGTTTAGCTTTCATCATACTGAACCTCATCCGATTTGTAGCCTCCAGACCCAGTCAACTCCGAAAACATTGATAGCTGTTTGCGGTGGTACGTCTCATTGAAAATTAGACGGCCATTATTTTGAATGAATTTGCATGAAGCTACTGGTGCTGGAAAGTCCTCTATTCTAAATGCTCTTCTGGAAGGTATGTCTACCCGTACCCGATTGATTTAGTGCTGAAAATCTGAGCAATAGATAACATTGTACCCACTTCTGGCATGCGAGGTGTTTATTCCTGTTGAATCAATCTTATCGCACACTCAATGCCTATCATGCTTCTTTTTCTTCTAGCTTGTACCGCAGGTAAGTCTTGTGAATATCATCAAGGTGTCAACCAATGCATCTCTTTTTGTAGTTGTCACCGAAATAGCACATCATAACAAGCGCACCATCGACGCCGACGTTTCGTTCTTGAATGTTTCTGAATGGAAACAAGAGCTCTCAATTCTGCAATCTGATTTAATCGAGGAAGATGGTAGCCTCAAACGAACTCACGATCTCAAGAGTGATGCTGGTGTTGCCTGGCAGAAGGTTTGTGCTCGGTTTCTAGTAATTGTTTAACTGTTACCTACTTGATATTCAGGTACATGCCGTCTATCCCACACTGACTCAAGAAAGACTGGTTACAATGACAGCCAACCAGATAATCGCTCATGATCCCAGTGTGTTCGGCGTTCACTTCAACTTCACTTTGACTCATGCATGGTCATAGCGATTGCGCAACTGCTGGGCAGCACTAAGCATATATCCGCTCGAAACTCTCGGCAATTTAGGGAGGAGATCGCCAAGTACATTGATTCCAAAGATCAAAGCCGCGGCAAAAAGGACAAGAAGGACAAGAAGAACGATGAGACCCTCATGGACAAGGTTCGAGTCGGTGCCAGCAAGAAAAAGGATCCCAATGTCCCGGCTTTTTGGCCACTCATTCGGCAGGTCAATGTTCAATGCCCTGCCGAATGTCTTTCTTCAGGATGTGTTCTTGTTGACCTCCCCGGTGAGCAATTCGAATAATCTGAGGGTTGAACGCGGTACTGAGATATGTTACGTTAGGCGTGGCCGATGCGAATGCTGCACGAAACTCGATAGCGAAGGATTACATGAAGAGAGCTCAGGCAAGTAACATAATGACAATAGGCGTTGGATGTTTCATACTGAATGAAGAACGTATCTAGTGCATTTGGATCCTGGCGCCTGTAAGTTTACAATATCTGCACGACAGAACGAGTTCATATACAATTAACTTCCGCATCTTGAGATCACACGGTACTTTGATTCTTCTACTGTTACATTGCAGTCTCTGATGGTTGTTTCCTTAGGGCTGTTGATGACAAAACTGCACGCGACCTTCTCGGAGATGCTTTCAAAATGCAACTTAAAAGTGAGATCCAGTATCCTACCCACGCTAATGTTTTACTGACTTTTTTTCTTGCCAAGTGGGTGAGTTTTCAATTTGAGTTGCCGCACCCGTTCATGTTTCTCAACCTTTTCATTCTTGATGTGCGAAAGATGGCAAGTAAGTACAAGGAATGTTCGTTCCTCTTGATTTGATTGATGTGTCTCCCTCGTATAGCTATGATGATCACACCATTACATTTATAGGTGTGTCAACTGAGATCTAAAACTAGACTCAGTAATTGAACAGTCTGTACCTCAGCGAGCAAAACCGACGATATCAGCTGCTCGGAAGTCATCAGTGCATTGCACCTTCAAGACGATCCTGAACTTGAAGCAATTGATGATGAAATTGAAAGAATAAATGATGAGACAGAGCAGGTCACATTGACAAAGAAGAATTTAGATAAAGCCATCAAAGGTTCGTTATCTTCGAATGTTATCTAGCTCAATGTTACAGCTTTTCTTATTGATTATAGATATTGAGAAGAAACTCAAAAGCCTTCGCGCCGTTCATGAAGAACATGAAGAGCATATCGAGGCTCTCAAAAATAGCCAGGATTTCACTCCTGTTCTCACCGCAGGTGCTGCATCAGAAACGACCAATATCAAGAAGCGCAAGAATCAACGTAAGGGCAAGAAAGAGTCTTCAAAGCGCAGATGCAGCTCCTTGGACCAAGATAGTGAAGATGACGCGAAAGAATGCAACCGCAACAGCGACGATTCAGATAGCGAAAGTGAAAGTGACTCTGACTCTGATACTTCTGACGACGAAGTTTCAGGATCTAATCACAGTGAACGGTTTTCGAATGAAGATGGCAACATTGATATTGAAGCCAAGGTGCTCGTGGAGGAAGTCACGTTAGAGAACATCACAGCAAAGATGAAACAAACGAAGGCTGACATAGCGGCTGCGCGCGTTCGCTTATCTGACGCACGGAAGGAGAGGAAGAACGCAGCTGATCGACTTGCTATACTGGAGAAGTCTTTCACTAAAGTTCAAAAGACTAAGAACGGTTGGTGCTCTCTGAAGCGATCCGAGGTAAGTACATTCTATTTTCATCTATCTATCTATCTGGAAAATATTCATGAATACCTAGTTTTCTCGTGATGTGTTGAAGGAAGATTTCCGAACCGGTATGTCATTCTTTTGACCTTTCAATATTCTGTACTAGAGCATTGTCCGTACAGGCCTGAAGGAGCTTGATGGTAAAGCGAAAGTGAATCTGGAAACTTGACACTTATTTCCTATTTTTCCTCAAGATGAGGCTGCTGAAGAAAGAGATCCTGATAAATTTGACAGCAGTGTAAATCAACGAGGTGGGCCATACTGGTTGCTGAAGCAAAATATTTGCAATGAAAACAACATGTTTGCAGACTACGAAGCTATCAATTTGCCTGTTTTCACATGCTCCAGTCGCGATTATATACGCCTCACCAGTACGTTATGATAAACTCAACCCGGAATCTGGTAATGAACTCCTTCTGAAGACCAGGTAAAAGGAGATGGAGAGTCCACTTGTTTTTCCGATAAAGTGTCTACCGGTGCGTTGACTCTTCTGTGGGGCGCAACTGCGGCTTGACAATATGTGACAAGGCATTCCCGATCTCCAGGCATGGTGCCATACCTTGACGGTTGCATCTCGCACGCGGGCGATCAAGAACTTCTATGATTCTTTGAGGACCTTTGCGACAAACATCAACAGTTTCGTGAGCGGCATTGGCAGTGTCACTGATGAAGATCGACAGGATTTGCAAGATAAATGGGAGTCAATAATGGATGAGGAGGATGAAGATGATCATCATCACATGTCGGCTGATGCCAAAGTTGAAGACGATCCATTAACCGCTTTCCTCAAGAGCCGAGCAGAATCCCAGACTCTTATTGCAACAAAAAGTGCCAAGAAGAATTCCAAAGGGATAACACCTCGACTCAATGAGGTAATATTCTTCTCAGATCCATTGCGCATGGGTGCTGACTTCTCGCCAGGAATTTGGCAACCTTATTCAAGATTGTATTGTGCAGCTTCAGGAATTGTTTAAAGTGTGTTCTGCATATCGGCGCTACATGCATCTAATCTCAATTCGAAGGATGGCCTCGAAGACAAGTGCCGAGTTGGCGCTTCTCTGGTCTGTACCTTTCTTGTAATATTGTATGCAATCCTGATCAGTTTGCATGCATAGTCTGCTAATGGAGCGGTAGAAATCTCGGACAATTTCGCTGCAACTATGCATTGGTGAGTTTGTTCTTCTTTCTGAGCCTTTTATCTCTGTGCTCAGATGAAATACAGGGCTACTTACCGGGCGACGCTGCGAAGACATGGCGAATTCCGTCGCAATTTGAACGTAGAGCTTCTTGCTCTATTCACTAAGACTATCGCCACTTCGTGGAGTAAGGTTTTTGAGACTGACCTACTGGGACATTTCGAAGAAACTATCCAAGCCGCTATCTGTCGCCTCCTAGATGACATAGTAGACTCAACCGCGGCTGGGCTCAAGGAACGCGTTCGAATGCAGGGCGAGCTTTGCAAAGCAGAAGCAGATGTAGCCCTCAAACAAGTTGTCGCTGTTGTTCGAGAGACAATTAACACGCAACAAAAAGATGTCTCCCGGTGCTTAGCTCCACATGTACAAAACAATCTCATCGACGGATATGATCTTGCTTTGAAGGAACGAGGTCAAGGCTCAGTCGCTCGCCAAAAGGTAGATTGCAATGCTCTTTTTGAACAAGCCAACTGAAGGATCATTCTAGCTTGTCTTCCGGACTTTCCTCTCCGAGCGAAAGGATGACGTGTTCGATGAAGGCGCCGATGTTATCATGGAGGGATTGTCAATTGTGTGTTCTTCGGTTGGAGATGCACTCAAGGTCGCATTCAGAGAGCTTGCAAAAAGGGTACGTTTTCATGCTTAACCCATTCTCTAAATTAACTATTTCATATCACTAGATCGAGGTCAACCTTGCAATCCTCTGGGAAAACGTTCAAGGCGATCCTAGTCAAGCTATGGGTCGGAAAAAGATGTCAGAAACCATCGCCGAAATTCTGGAACAAGCGCAATTGTGGCTCAACGCTGCAAACAAAGCCAAGAACGCTGCTTCGACATCAATCAATGATCAGCCTCTTCAAGACGTCGACATAGAGATGAAATGATTTTCGCTGTCCTCTCGTGCTTATCCTTATCTGCTTATTTTGCTTGTTGATAAACCTGTGGACACGACGTCGTCCTATTCTTGCTATCAGAATCATATTATAGATACTATTCTTTGCTTAACTTTTCCCAGCGCACAGCACAGACTACGCGTTTCTTGCTACTTACATCCTTGTAAATCTATCCTACTGCTCATGAATACCTAACATTGAAGTGTTCGATGGTCTGTTGTGGTGACAGATAGATCGTATAAACAATACAGATTACAGTGCGCACTGTACTTACATACAACCGGAAAGATAGAAAAGTGCGATAGATAGAGTAGATAGCATAAAACGACCCTCTCGTCGGACGAGTTTCAGCAAGGTCATAACAGTCATTTCTCTCCCGATTATCGAATTCCAAAGTCCTTCAGCCTTATATTTCAAACGCGGTATACAGGTCTGCCATGCCTATCAACTTCCGCGCCTGTACGGGCATCCATGTATCGTCGCCGACGCGACCGTCCCAAGAAGCCCCAAGAACTATTCCTGGACTTGTGCTTATAGTGATGGTGCTTGGGACCAAAACCGAAGAAACGGCGAATGCGTTCGCCAAATGTCAGATGGCGGGTATCAGTATACGTATTACGAGGGCGATGTCTAGAACGACGGTGATGCCGGTGCCCATCTTCGGTAGCGTACTATGTCAGAAAGGTGGATGAGTTAGCGCTGGAAAGAGATAGATCATTTTCCTACTCACCCCAGTCGTGGGCGCTACATTGTAATGATGAGAACGATGACTATGACCATGGCTACTGCTATGAGTCGGAACATAGACCACATTCTCTCCCCCGTAAGTTGGCTGACTGTAGTATTGCTGGCTTCCGCTAGTAGCGTATGGGACGCCATGAGAGTGATGGCTTGAGGTGTAGACAACTGGTTCATGATGATGAGAGACGTGTGAGCCATGTGTAGGGTAGTAGCTGGGCATCGTAGAGAATCGTAAAGTGTTAGAGGCGAAGGCGAAAATGAAGAATCGTTATACAGTGGTGGAGTGTTCGCTTGGCGGTGCTTTTAAGATCAATGATGTAAGTCGGAATGTTTAGATGTTATGTATATATGCTGGTGCATTCGCCTTGGAAGAAATTTGAGGTGTGGCATTTACTTATAATTGAGATTCTACAGCAACACTCCGAACTAGATACAATCAAGACTATAACGGCGTCTACGAAAGTAAATGCTGCCCCATGTAGTACACATACAGAACATCACTTTCACGCATCTCACTCCAAATCCTGAAAGTCGCCTTCATCCAAGTCATGAGGCTCGAAGGATGTCAGAAATAGCCAAAAGTTCGAAAGAAAGCATTGTATCCTCACCTCCTTTGGCTCCTCATTTTCACCATATTGCATCGTATAATCAATATGGCTTACGACGTACTCCAAGGAATCAGTATCTGTAAGATCCAACGGCAAGAACGACACTAGTGGGTGGTCTTCGATCTGTGGCAACATAAGTACGGCGTCTAAAGTGGTCAAAAAGCAGCGAAGTTGACAGATACAGTGGATAGAACGGGAAGGATAGATCTGAAGCCAGAGGCGCAAGAACAACAACTTCTTCAGTTCATAACAGCAATCCGAAAAGCACGAGACAGGCATTTAGAATGAATATGACTGCACTTACCAGCTGAACTATCGCTTGATTGAGAGCGTGGAAGCGCGGATTTGATTTATCTGACTTATCGCCTCGTGTAGTAGCAATTAATAGAGGGTCTGGGTCAAGATATCTGGAAGTGGAGATGGAGAGCCAAGAAGATGGAGTTATTAGCGTTCATGGTATTACGATAGACGTGGAGAAAGGAATCAAGTTGTTCAGAATGACGTCGAGAGAATTTTTTCGCTAAAGTGAATTCGCAAAAATTCCGATACTTTCAATACTTTAGGCCGAAGTAGTAGTAGAAATAAATGTATTTCTGACTAGTGATGTGCTGAAACGGCGGAAGCAGAATATAAGCATGACGAAGGAACATACCTGGCGATATCTTTTCTTCTTCGTAGACCATTGCGCGCACCTCCAGAAGGATCCTCTGGATTTACCGTGACAAGATCCATCTTGGACATGATATTAATCCATGGTATCTCAAGATTTACCATTGCGGACATGGCAGACAAAACACCACTGCTCAATAGATATCCAAACCAAAATTTCCTCTCGGGCGAGCATACTACGTACCTGAAGAATTTGTACTTATCTTCCATAAATTGCGATTCTATAAGATAGGTTGCACAAGTACGGATGTCCATTCGCGCGAGATGTTGCACAAGCGTCGGGATGAACGGATGGTGTGTATATAATTCGATTTGACCTTCATAATGAAATTGAGCAGTAGGACGAAATGATTTGCGGTGCATGGCAAACCTGGACAGTCAATGATCAGATAATCGTCCTCGTAACCGCCAAGTTCCTCCTCCAACCAGTCCATATTTTGTAGAAGGTATCTAGCGGACGTTCCATTCAATCCGAGTCCAGGAGAATCAAGCGCCATTCCACTTGCTCACTCAAAACAGTAGATAATTCCGCCGTTCGGGCCATATTCCAACTCGTTCATAACATCTTCCAGACTAATGAGATCCCTAATATCAATAACAGGCTCATACTCGAAACTTGACGGATCTGCGGCTGGATCGAGGTTAACGAGATGACCAGTTCGCTTCGAAGCAGACAAATGGGTGATGAATGACTTTGAAAATGTGGATTTGCCAGCTCCAGCAGGGCCAGTAACGAGTACCGCGTAACGCATGAAAAGAAAATCAAAAAGTACTTAAGCGCCGAGGCCTACAACCTTCGCTGTGTGGCTGTGTTCCGCTATCATGTCGTTGCCACCAATAGATCCAACCACGTCTGCGTCAGGAATCGCTGTCGATCCTCAAACTCTCGAGCGAGTCATACCAGAGTCCCGAAGGTTAGATGGAAGGTGTGCTGAATCTGATATGACTATTTACTCTACTTCAAATCTGAGTCCCTCAATCCGCGCAGCGTCCGTAAACAGCTCAAAATCCGTCCAGGATTTACCCCTCAAGAAGATGTTCGGCGCTTCAGAGGGACGAAACAAGCTCAGATGGATGTCAACACGTTACCCAAGGGCCATATAATCGGCTGGACGCCTCCACCGTCCAAAGAGGCTGATCCGTCAAAGCCCTTAAGCAAGAGTGCAAAGAAAAACGCGAAGCGGAGAGAGAAGAAGGCTAACGATAAGAAGGATGATGAACCTGTGAAAGATAGCTGGGAAGAAGATGTTGACGAGGCTCCTGTTGCTGCTGCTACACAGAAAGATGCGCTGACGACCAACAATAATGAAGCACCACCTACAGACACTGTTGAATCTCTGTCATCGACGATGAAGAAGCTAGATGTACGTTGATCAGGATCGTAAGAGTAGGATTTATCTTCGTTCGCTGGTCGATACTTATGTTACATTATATATAGATTGATTATATGTTTGGGACCAAATATCTTTACCTGTGTGTCTATTACTGCAATACAAGATTATGAATTCGGGAACGAGAGTGACGCGATAGCGCTGCAACCATGCATATGCTATGTGACCCAATCCATCTTCTCCAATGCATCTGCCGTAGTCGGTGCGAGGTCAGCTCGAGTAATGGGAGACGGAACAACCGGTGGAGGTGGTGGCGAAGGCTTTGGTCGCAATTCCATGCCGATGATGATGACGGTCGCAAATGCGAACAAACCACCTGCAGAATGATGATTCCATAGAGTGAGTAGGCAGCAAAACCAGTCGGAGTCAGAACATACCAACAGCACGCCTCATGTTATCCCATTTCACCTCTTCAACATCCGTTCTGAGATCACTGATACTGACGATGGACTTGTTCAGCAACTCCTGCAAACGAGAGGGTCATTATATACGAGCAGCGCACGAAACTGTCATGACCATACCTCGATAGCAATATCTTTGCGGGTGAACTCATCCTTGACCTCGTTCTTACGATTGTCAAGTTCGATCTGCACCCTACGAAGAAGATATGGGGATTTTCACGAGCCACAAACGAAATACAAATTAGCTTACTCGTGTTTAAGCGTTGCGATGTCTTCCTTCATCTTCACATCAAGTCGGTCTACCTCCCGCCGAAGTGCAGTTGTAGCAGATTGCACTGTAGCAGAGTCATTCTTCGTGTTCAAAGTTATTTCCGAACGAAGCTCTGACAACGCAGCACGAAACAAATACGCTTGCTAGACCGCCTTGGTCTTTGAGCTTGTGGGAGGAGATGTATACAGCTGAATGAACACATACATTATCCAAGTCCTTATGAGTCAATCCTTCTCTCCGAACTTTTCCGATTCGATCAACGAGCAGCGCGCGTGTGGCTCGCATGAGGCTCCGTGCGGTCGTCGTCGGGAAAGACTTCTCTAGCTCTTTGAAGAAAGCATGGGTATGGAATGGCGGATGAGAATACCCCGGAGCATGGATTTTGTTATGCTGGAGATTTGACCGTTCGAGTTCAGGTAAAGAGATCGTTGTTGCGGGAGGCGGTAATGACGATGATGAGGAAGAGTCATCCGTGGCGTCGTTTATGTCGTTGTTTGTTGAATGATTCGTTTGCGGAGCGGAATTTATAGGATCCAAAGGATGAGCCATGGAAATAGATTGTGGTGAACGTGGATCACCAAGATTCGAAGTGGTCGTGTGTGTATCACGATGAGATATAGAGATGGCAGACATAGAGGATGGCGGCAGATGCATTTCTATGCGGAGACTTCGACTCCAGCGAGGTAATTGTCGGATGATCATGGCAGTATAATGTAAGTGTAGAATTGATCGCTTATTACATTTCCTTTCCCAGGCGCTTATAACTTCGATAATGCAATCGACGTTCAAGATACAAATGAACATATGCGTTCACAAAGGTGCGATACTTGCCACATACACACATAGGTCTATTTCTAGTGTGTTTCTCGGTCTGAGAGTAGCCAGTAGAATGAAGTAATTACAACTGGTATTGATCCTCTTTCCGTTGTCTCCCTGCCAGTACTGTCGGTTTTGCGATATTGTTCAATGTTATGAGATGTTTCCGAAAGACCCAGCAGGCAGTAACAGTTAAGACGTTGGCAAAAATGCATATACCAAAGGATTTTGAGTAGTCCGGTCCCCAGGATAACGGCCATGCGTAGCTAGAATGGCCCTGTCAGTAGGTAATAGATCTGAATGTACGATAGTAGCTCACGGCACAAAGATATTTGCAAGGACGCCCCCGGTGTTAATTAAAGCCAACGCCGAAGCACGTTTGCTAGGAGGGTCGGACACGGAAGTGCTGGCCCATGCCATGAAGCAGACGTACCCCGCGTGGATTTGTGTCATGAAGAAGCTATGGGATGTTATTTTTGTTATTTATCCCGAGAGCCATCCTCCTGAAGACGCACAAGGAGATATACCGTACGACTGGATTCATAGTCGATATAGCCACAACGTAACCAACGAGAGCAATGCCCATCGAGGCTGTTATATGCCAGTAACGTTCAGAGCTCCGGTCGGAATGCCTGCAAGGACCGCAATGTAAATAATAAACGTCATGACTAATTGAGAAAATACCTTGTTACAATGTTCACCGCGACAATGGCGGTCAGCCAAGGGGGGACACATATTAACAAGGTGAAGATTGGATCATAACCAATCGTTTGCATGAGCGTCGGAAAATAGATATGAAAGGAGGAAGAAAAAGCATGCAAACCGAGAATAATGGCCAGCGACCATACTTTCTTATCCGATATCGCCAACCAAAGCCCCTTGAACGGGTGTACAGGACTATCACCGACCGTGTACTCTTCTTGAGCTCGACGAATCGCGACAGCTTGCTCGGCGGCAGAAAGCCAACCAGATGATGTCTTGGGAAAATCTGGAAGAATATACATTGCGCACATCGCGACGGAGATAGTGAGTGCTCCTTCGATGAAGAAAAGCCATCGCCATGCGGCGATCCCATACGCGTTGTCCATGACTTCTAGTATTCCCGAGGCCAATATTGAGCCAGTTGCATTTGCTATGAGTAGTCCGTTAGCTAGGTACGCGGTCCTCTGGCCAATTTCGTCTCGCTTGTACCATTTTGATATGAGTAGCTAAATGTAGAAGCGGTCAGTAGGTGCACATGTCGCTTGCTTAAGAAGGAAGTATATTCACAAGAGCACCGGGAAAGAATGCTGCTTCTACGAATCCTAAGCAAAACCTCGCAATAAGAACGTCATAGAAGCTAAGATCAATATTAAGCGAGTACTATTCACAGAATTGTGAGAGGATGTACCTCCTCGCAGCACCAGTTAACATAGACACAAAGCCCCACCTAGACCAAGTATATGTCATGAGATTATATACCACAGCATAGAATGGAGTAGAGCTTCTTACAATACCATGCACGACGAGAGATACATTGACGGTCTCCCAACGTACTCAAGGCACATATTCGATGGCACTTGAGTTAATAGATATCCGACGTACACTATACCCAGACATGTGGCATATTGCGAGCCCTGCAGACCGAGATCTTCCTCAAATCCGCGCAATCTTGCCACGCTAGAAAAGAGGCGAGTGAGTTCGAAGGGCCTGGATGTATTCAGAGATTTCTTACGCGATATTTTGTCTGTCGATATCTGAACGAAACGCAAGGGGTCAAAGTGTGTTCCAGCAAAAGTAAACTGTCACGGACAGTTCAGTATATAAATAACACCTAGCAAGTACATTCGTCCGTCAAGTTTCTTCAGAAGGCTTCTCTCTACCTTTTCTCTTTCTTCTGCATGTTCAAATAACGGGTCGATGTTTTGATTCTTGTTCAGCTTTACGAATTCGAGTGAGGGATTGAAGAAACGTACCAGACTCAAAAATAAGCAGAGGAGCTGTTTCGTCGTGGGCTGGATTCACCACAGCAGTAGATTGGGCCATTCCGTTTGTGAGAGAGTTGCGCGAAGAATTACAAGAGAGGTCTCCTTCCGAATGAACCGGCTTATAGATAATGGGTATTCCTTCATAATTGAATTACGGTGACTACACTTGAGTATCCAGGATGCGGCCAATAGAATGAATGTATAATAAGGATATTTCTTTGAGTCGTGGTCCTAAGATGAGGGTAGCGAGCGGCAAGGAAGCGCCCCTCGAGCTGTGAAGGTTCGGACCGATTGTTTCTTTTATTGGACAAGTTCAATTCAACTGTCTACAAAGGCATTCGCTCATCCGCTCATTCCAGTAGAGTTTTTGGCGCGCTAAATCGACGTAATCTCAGCATATGCTCGGTAAACCATCACTAGAGCGCCAGATAAATATTCAAATAATGGACGAAGATTGAAATGCGAAACGAATGATTGAGCGTGAGAAATTTGGGCGTCTATCCGACTGATTTAGACCGATCATTTGCGGGAGAGGACAGATGGAGGCAAGCATTCGAGAACTGATTGTAGCGTTTTTAAGTGGAATGAGCTCAAAGTATTAGCCGCCCACTATTTAGTATAGTGCGGGAGATAAGTAGATGGGAGCACTGAGAAAATATTTGGATCTCCCATAAGCCGCACCATGTCAAGTGACTGCTACTATCATCTCGCACGCAGTTTCAATTTGCCTCACAATGGCCAGCTTGAACGGAAACGGAAAGGTCAGTCAACGCCTGGAGGCCCTCGATAATGATCCTTTGCGTAGAGCATGGAGGGGCAACAAAGAAGGTGAGCTTCATCATCTACCCTGCGTGTTGGCTGCAAAGCTGAACGGTAACTACTAGGTACGATTGAACTCAAAACCGTGCCATCTTTCAACAGCCCCTACGAAGAGCGAGAATGGATCAAGGTCCATATCTCAGTGATAATTTTCGGTTACAGCTTAGCGCTCATTGCTCCCTCTCTCCTTGCAGGCACATATGGCTGCCGCACTTCGATATTGGGGTAAGATGGGATTCGGCGAAGGTATCGCGGGTCATATCACCGTTCGAGACCCTGTCCTTCCCGATCACTACTGGTACCATTCCGTTTTCTAGATCGAACACCAAGAATACTAAACATTCGTTAGGATGAATCCATTTGAAGAACATTTTTCTACAATTACCGTGAGTAATTCAAATGATGATACCTATGTCCTTCAACTTGATCTCTGCTCAGAAATCTATGCTCGTTCTTGTTGGTCCAGACGGATACGTCTCTCCTGAAGGAGCGCAAGCACCCATCAACGCAGCAGGATTCTATATTCGTACGTATCATTCAGCTATTTAATCATAATCCGCATCATCTTTCGAAATTCACTCCTAGATTCTGCCATTCATAAAGCTCGTCCTGAGATCAAGGCGGCAGCTCACTGTCACTCCATCTACGGTAAAGCATGGTCGGTCTTCGGACGCCCCATCGACATGCTTGTCCAGGACTCGTGTCTTTTCTATGAAAACCAGAGTGTATACAAAAGTTTCGGTGGTGTTGTGCTTTCGCACGAAGAAGGTGCGAACATAGCTAGCGCCCTTGGACCCAAGTCCAAGGCATGTATCCTTCAGAATCACGGATTACTGACTTGTAAGTTGTCGAAGATCCATTTGTGGCATATCCTAATCAACGATCCAGTAGGAGACACAGTCGACGAGGCTGTCTATCTTTTTGGTGCGCTAGACAGGTTATGCCATGTACAGCTCATGGTCGAAGCTGCGGCGGCCAATAATATCCCAAAAACCATCATCTCAAAGGAGGACGCTGAGTTCACTGCCAATTCCATCAAAGAATCTAGGAGGAACTATATCAAAGTAAATAAGCCGTGTCTTGCGCTTTACTGCATCACTGATCTCTCCTTCTTCAAAAGTTTCAGCTTGAATACAAGCTATTGCTCCAAGAAACCCAAGGGGCGTTCTTACAATGATCATCTGCGAATGCGATCATTTATACCTCGAGAACATGTATAAGAACAATTCGAATGACTTATAATTTCATTGACCCGACCTCAGTCAGAGGTAGATCTTCTTTATCCGTACGTTGGAATCCTGGAAAATCGATTATTGATTTGCCTCAATGTGTACAGTAGATAGAAACATAAGAATCAAAATTTCGGTGTGTCTTCTGTCGCACAAGTTCAAACAACTATGACCTGCCCACATCAAGGCCGGCAGAAAATCCAGGTCGCGCGTGCGCTGCCTCAACCCATTTCTGAAATACGCAAGGACTGATAGTTAACAATGACTTTTCGTGGCAAAAGAACTGTTTACCTTAACATTGGGCCACTCGTCGAGCGACTCAATACCGCCGAAGGCATGAACACGAACCCTGGGACAAGAGCGTCACTGACCAACAATAAAGCAGATTCCCTTGATAAACTGACCATGCTAGCACATTGATATCTGCAATCGAGTATACGCCACGGCCTGGGCCAACAAGCCAGTCACGATCTTGACTGAGACGAATCTCAAGTACGCCATAAAGACGTTTGGTCTCGTCCAAATAACCTAACAGAAGTTCAGCAACCTGTATGGGTGATACGGAAGAAATGACCTAACGTTTTTTAGCATAGGGAATGTCAATTGGGGCAGCCTTGTTGAAATGATTGACTACGATGATATAGAGATCAGCGTCATTCGTTGTGGCAACCGCGACCGAATAGAACTCACGTTGGCCTTGCATGGGTCCCACACCACCATGCTAGTTAGCGTAGATCCGTGTCTCAGTGAAAATAGCGACAGTAACGACAAGAGCAAAAAATTCGCACAGCAAAGAAGATCCATTGCAATGATTGACTATATTCATCGGGGTTTTCCTTAGGGTCCCAACCAAAATTGTTCTCTTTGTCGTAGTGTTGCTGTAGATACAGCAAAATCGCCCCAGTCTCAAATACCGTAAAGTTATTCCGACTGCGATCTACGAGCACTGGGATGCGACCATTGGGATTGAGCTTGATGAACCATGGTTCCTGACATCGCCGCTAGAATAAAACTTTGTAACCGTGTGAAACGCGCAAGTGCACGCACTTTCTGAGTGTTCTTCGAAAAGTTGATGGATTCAACGCTGTAGACGCGTTAGGGCAGCTGAATGAAGATGATACAAGAACACACGCACTCGTACTGGATGGATGGATAAACAGTCTTCAATTCTTCAAGGAAAGCAGACACCTTGACACCATTGGGTGTTGGGAAAGTGTACAGGAGAAAGGGCTTGGACATGTTGGATAATTGGGAGATTGTGCGAGTTAAACGACTTAAAACGCTCATCCTTTTTGTAGCTGTGAGGAACTGGAAAACTGATTACGAAGACGAATGATGAATTATCGACGTTAATTATCGATATGTCAGCTACTGGCTGCTGAATCATCCTTCTTTCCTACTGAGGGTCGCCACGTCAGGGACCGGCAGTCCATGAAAGGTAAAACTCACACGTACTGATAGGCATCGACGACTCTGAGCCCAAATTTGACTGAGCAGAAGGTTTATCTGGGTCATATTGAAATCGGGAGCCAACAATATTTCCCCTAAACCTTTTCCTCATATCTAGCTGATTAACACGGATTAGTAATTGCCAGAAAAGCGATTGGTAACAGACACACCATTCCCCTTTTGCACTCGAATGTTGCTTTCCTAAGAGATTGACATTCCTCCGGTAGTTCGTCTATATGATGTTTTAAGCAGTCTGAGGGCAGTTTTCCCTGCTTGACGACACAGTCAGAGTGCATGAGACAGTCTTTAAGCGCATTTAGCAAGCCTTGACAAGAGGAGGACATGGTCGTTCGCCGTAGAAGGCTTGATTTCCACGTGGACTTCGGCTAGACGCGTCTCTGAAATTTGTCATTGCTCATCGAAATGGCGCCTTTCAAGTTGCCTCCAGCAGTACGAAATATTCTACGAAGAGGTCCCTCCGTCGCTCGGCTGAACTCCAAGTCTGTACTCTCAGTGTCCGGCTCTCAAGCTCCAGAGTTTCTTCATGGAATTCTCTCTTCTGCCGTTCCGACGTCTACCCGTCCGTTCTTCTCCGCTATTCTGAATGCTCAGGTCGGCATTTCTCGATGATTATCACAACCTGACTTTACTTATAGTCTACTTAGGGACGTGTACTCTATGACTTGTTTGTATTTTCTGATCATAGCACAAATGGTCGTCCAGCCTATGTGCTAGAATACGATTCTCATTCTTCTGACACCCCGTCCCTCCACGATTTACTCAAGCGCTATGTCCTGCGTGCCAAGGTCAAAATAAAAGATGTCTCGCAGGAATATGATAGTTGGGCAGCATGGGGATCGGAAAAAGATCTAGAATGGGATGCTCAGCGGGACTGGCTTTTCGCGGGAAGTCATGCAATTGAACCTGTTTGGCCTCCCACAGAAGAATGGCCTTGGGGTTCCCAGGAGCATATCATAAGAGACAGGAGAGCAATTGGAATGGGGCATAGGCTTTTAGTCAGAAAAGGCGATCAACGTACGTTCAGTAATCTTATTGCCTTCGCCCAAATTTACAAAGTTCCAGCACCGCAAGCTTCTGACCATGACGGAGTGCCGCAAGATGCATACGACCTTCACCGCATCCTTCATGGAGTCCCAGAAGGACACGTTGATATTGTTCCAAACGTTGCTTTTCCAATGGATTCCAACTTAGATGTAATGGGTGCAGGTACGCATTTTACCATCTCAATCGGAATCATCCTTCCTGAGAAGTTTGCAGTTGACTTTCGGAAAGGCTGTTACATCGGACAGGAACTCACAGTGCGAACGTATCACAAAGGCGTGATTCGTAAGAGAACGATACCAGTGCTGATACAACCTTCCGCTCATAAGTCCGACTCACACAATCTGCTTCAATCTCCACTGCTAATACACACATGCTAGATCATCGGAAACAGAAGATATTCACGAAAAGTTTGGACCAAACGTCGATATCAGACCTTCGAGCGCCACAGGAGGGTCGGGACCACAACTCCGAGGTTCTGGAAAGCTCTTGAGCAATTCGCATGGGATAGGATTGGCACTGCTCCGTACAGAGCAAGTAGAGGGCGTAGCTTCTGGTAGCCTAGAACTGCACTTGACTTCCGAAAGCGGAGCTAGTTGTTCTGTTAAGCCTTGGTGGCCAGAATGGTGGCCGCAACGGCGACTGTAGACTATAAAATGCAGAGAACACGTTTGGGGCTCCATCACTGTTCAGCGATGACAGTTGAGAAGACATAATCTCCATCGTGGCTCACAGAGCAATGCAGAGCCATATTAGACTGATATTTGTAAGATAAATGAGGCTTGGAGCCAGGCTCTATTGCACCCAGAGGATAATAAGCCAAGTCTTTCCAAGTCGGACGGTATGTCGGATACAAAGCTTTGTACGCTGCTTCTTTCAATGCCCATCTATATGCATCACTGATCAGATTAAGACGACGGACAAGCCGAGTATATTCGCACCGGACAGCTAGAAATTGTGCATCTCGTTTAATATCGCTGCCTGAACGTGATGCACCCCAATGCCCAAGTTCTACTTCAGAAAGAATGCGATGTGCTAATTGTTCGGGACTTCTGCGTCGTATGAGAGATAGTATACGAGGGATTTGAGCGATATCAGTCCCAACTCCAAGGATTGTCATTCAAGAAGGCGAAGATTATGAAGGTCAGCGTCAAGACACAAAATAATTGAGCACGTGCGGGCGCGTCCAAAATTTCTTCTTCCTCCTTTGCGATGAACGTATCGACTGCGTACATCTCCGCGTCAACGAATCGTTACTCTGGAGCTTCGGACGTTACATATGAAGGAACAGTGATTTTTGGATCGTCAAATTTGATCGGTCTCTGGGATGTTGTCTGTACTCTCGCCCTCTGCGCTATCAGGAATTGACTCGAGTGTTTTAATAGAGCGATGGCGATGAAGGAATTTCTGAGATGATACCAGGACACGATGGGGTGGTCACTTGCATACGTGTCATGAATTCCCAGTCGTTTGCCAGTGCAGACGATAAAGGTGAAGTGCGGATATGGAGAAGACCAGGATCTACGTCCCAGGCATGCTCTGAAAAAATCCTGTGTATCAATAGCACTCTGGATTGATGATGATTATCCCCTAGTGGACCTCTTTCGCGAATTTCACCGCTCACAAGCAAGCGATA
Organism: Lentinula boryana; assembly: GCA_027886635.1. NCBI lineage: Eukaryota > Fungi > Basidiomycota > Agaricomycetes > Agaricales > Omphalotaceae > Lentinula > Lentinula boryana. The sequence goes on from MU790537.1 coordinate 115,703, forward strand.
TCTGCGCTCTGTGTTACAGACGAGTACCTGGCAACGGGCTCTTCGGATGCAACTGTAAAACTGTGGAAGTTACCTCAAGACGATTCCGTTGTACAGATCTTCCAAACGATATCTCTTTCCGGACGATATCCTCTCTCTTTGGCGTGGGCACGTCTACCTCAGTCAAACAGTCAGTGTAACAATTGGCCAGAAATAGCACCTGCATCTCAATTTTGATTTTAGGTCTCGTTCTTGCCATCGGAGGAACGGACAGAAATATACAGCTTTGGACGTGTTCAGAGACCACGGTAATTATATTTCCCTTTCAGTTCTGCGTGCATCGCTTGAATGAACGTCGACTCTTGCAGTTCGTTCAAGCAGCTGTACTCGGCGGACACGAAGATTGGATCCGTGGACTTTCTTTCAGCTCCCCAGAGGCAGACGGACCACTTGTCCTTGCATCTGGTTCACAAGACGCAACAATCAGGCTATGGAATATCGAAGTATTCAAGAAGGGAGCTAAATCTCAAGCATCGGAGAGCCTCAGTGATGATTTACTTGACGCATTCGAGGAATCTTTGGGAGATTTTGGAGACACGGAGGAAGGTGGTCGCCAAATTTCTCTTAAGCGGCACATTTTGTCTGTCAAATCTAAGCAAGAAAAGTTGCTATAAATTTGCACCTATTCCGGACAAGCACTGATGGAATGAATAGCTCGCTTTTCTCCGTGACCTTTGACGCTCTCCTTGTTGGACATGAAGCAGGCATAACTTCAATCTCTTGGCGCGCGCCAAAGGCAAACAATCCTTCACCAACACTCCTCTCCACCTCCATTGATTCTTCCCTCATACTCTGGTCCACAGCGACGGTAAACACAGATTCGGAAGACCGTACAAGCTCTATTTGGATCAACCGACAAAGATTCGGCGACATTGGTGGCCAGCGATTGGGAGGTTTCGTCGGGGGTGTTTGGAGGCCGGATGGTAATGAGGTCCTGGCGTGGGGCTGGTCGGGAGGCTGGAGAAGATGGCGGTGCGAGTCTCATGCAACAGACGACGATGAAGTCTGGGAGGAAGCAGGAGCTATCGGAGGTCATCGTGGATCTGTAAAAAGCGTCGACTGGAGTCCCAGTGGAACATTTTTGATCTCTTCGGGGTATGAAAACCTTCTCAATCCCTCAAAAAGTCCTAATCCACTATATATCATTCAGGATCGATCAAACAACTCGAATACACGGCACAGTTCCTCGAACCAATAAGCCTGCCACCTGGTACGAACTTGCCCGACCTCAAATGCATGGATATGACCTGCTTGGAACCGTCTTTCTCGAAGAACTCAAATTCGCAAGCATCGCAGATGAGAAAGTACTCCGTATTTTTGAAGCACCTCTGCGATTCATGGAACTGATGGAAACACTACATGTATCTCAGTTTTCTGAAAACGAGGTTTGTCAAATCATTCCAAGTTCAACCCAGATGATTTACCATACGTTTTAGAGAAATCGGCCCATGGGTGCAAGTGTGCCTCCTCTGTATCTCTCGAACAAAGCCGATGAAGATGGTAAAGAGACATAATTTGGTCATAATTTTCAATTTTATGATCCTATCTGTACAGGAGAAGTCACTATTGCTGCGCCAGGAATGCGGCGTCCATTCGATGGTGAATTGGCATCTGTAACAATTTGGCCTGAGGTAGAGAAAATTTTCGGACATGGTTATGAAGTACATCATCTTTCTGTGTTGCTGTACGACGAAACTTACGTTAGTGTTTCAGTCTATCACTCTCGCTACTTCAAACTCGGGGAGATACATTGCCAGTGCATGCAAAGCATCATCACCTGAACACGCTGTGGTCCGTATTTATGACACAACGACCTGGCAACCTGTCGGTGAACCTCTAGCAGGTCATTCACTGACGGTAACGCAAATCGCGTTCAGCCCGGATAATGGATTGATCTTGACAGTTTCTCGAGATCGCTCTTGGAGGTTGTACCAAAGAGCGGAAGGTGATGCCTCGTTTTTTTACTGTTGGTGAGGCTCACCGTGTCCTCAGGAGGTTATAAACCTCTGGTCCATGAAAGCAAGCCTCACGGTAGAATCATTTGGGACTGTGCATGGGCACCAGAAGGAGATATTTTTGCCACTGCCTCTCGTGATAAAACAGTACGTTCTTGACACGATAGGATGAGATGATTATATTATCATCGCCGATTCTAAAGTCGTTCACAGGTTAAGATTTGGGGAAAAGATGACGGGAATAATTGGCGTTGTGTCTCTACTCTCAAGACGGAGGAGTCTGCCACGGCGGTACATTTCACTGCTTTTGACAGTCAACAAAAGTGAGTTTTATCGCTTTAGTGATGATCTTGGGCCCGAAGTTGAACGTCTTTACAGACGCTATCTAGCTGTTGGACTTGAAAATGGGAAAATTATGATTTACTCCAACGTCAAATTAGACACGAGTTGGACATCCAAGATGACGATAACTTCAGAGTAAGAGTTTTTCACATGCAGCAAATCGTCAGACCTATCTCATGAGATTTGCTGCAGCTTCGGACATGTTAGTCAAATTAACCGCCTGCGTTGGCGTCCCGGAACAGGAGAACAATTTAGAGAGATAGCAAGTTGTAGCGAGGATGGTACACTGAAAATATTGATTGTCCAAATTGTTTGAACATCGATCCAGATATAATTGAAATGAGACAGAGAGAGCTGATATACAGTGGGAGAGGGTTAAAGAAACACCAAAACAATTTCAGTAACGAGACAATTCGGAGGGTGCGAAGGGTATCGGAATGCGTGGTGTAAAAAATATAGGACTAATAAGCAGAGAAAGCTAGAGGTGTGCTATAGGGATACAAGAACAATTGCAAGGTCATCATATTAAATAATGTCACGTAGGCTCATAGGAACTTCAGGCTGTGAGAAGGAATTTCAGTGCGTGGGAAGTTCGAGAAGAACAAAGAGAACCTACGCATTTTATTCTGTTTTTGATGATATAGATGTTGTTCATGAGTGGGGGTTTTGGGAAAGGCGAACAAATGAAAATGACTTACTTATAGAAACACTCTATGGATCGTAGCATTTCAACATCTCCGCCCGTTGCAGTCACAAAGTTGATCACGACTCCAGCGCGCGTATAGTTGTTAGGAGAGATAGCAGGAGAAACACTGTCCAACAGAAATGAGCATCGAGCAATACTAAAGCGGGAGAAATTTACCGATGAGCATATTCTTCAACAGCTTTCGGTAAGTCTACAGAAGTGATCAGAAAAAACGGATAAGGTTTGATAATCAGAATGCGAACCGTAGTTGATCACAAGGGGAATATGAGAAACTTCTTTGAGCTGAACATCGTACACAACTAGAACTTTGGTGACTGGTTGGCGCATCATGATAGATGCGTGAGCTCTGTATTTATTGAACGCGGCAATCTTCGTTGCAGGACTCATGTCGCCGTGCTTAGACAGAGTTAGAGCGGTAACTTCATTGGACAAAACCGACTCACCAGCGGGACAGCCTCTAATCCTCGGCTTGCTAATTTGTAGACCACAGAATCTAGAGCGGTCATTCCTCCTACGTGAACGATTGCTTGTGAGACATCGATATCATCGAAAAGGTCAACGAGGGCATCTAATTTCCATTCTCGAGCTTGGACACTTTCAGCATTCGTAGATCCTCTTCCTGATCCAATGATACCAAGCCCACCACCATTGCTTGTGGCTGCGGGATCCGCCCTACTGCCAGCAGTGAACGCCAGGTATAGATAATACTGGCGTAGTCCACGTGACCCCCCTTGGGACGTTTCTGCTTGAGTGACGTTACCATCCCGTCGTACAAGCACGCGAACTGGTTCGCGCAACTGAATCGCGGTAGCAAGATTCAAGACGTCCTGGGGAACCGTATTGGAAAAGAGTGCTGTCTGTCGGTCAATAGATTGCGGCGTATTCTGTCCACTGGGATCAGGCGATGGTGTAACAGCCGAGAACCTTCGACTGTTGTTATTTTGGAAAGGAGCAGACGAAGGAGGGTTGGGTTCAAAATTAGATCCAAAGGCACCGGATCCCGGGACTAAGTTGCTACCAGGAGCACTGGAGCTAAGAGGCCGAGTACGAGGAGCGGGAAGGAGTTTGACGATATTGAATACGAAATCGTGCAAATTGCGAGCAATGAGCTGGTCAACCTCATCCAAAACCAGGAATCTAACTTCAGATCCTGAAAGACCACCCGTTGAGGTGAAAAGTGCATGCAGTTTCTGGGGCGTGCCGCAGATAATGTGAGGCATACTTTGTTGAAGCAATCGCAACTCCTGCGTGAGGTCGGTGTTGGTTGTACCGACACCCAGCGCAGATCTGACACCAATAGGACCGCCTAAATCCCGAATCATTCTCTGCGCTTGTGTGGCTTGATCGACTGTCGTGGAGATCATGATCACGATCGGTCCACGGTTGACTGGTTGATTCGCGATGCTAGTGATGGCAATCTGGATAGCAGGAATCACATATGCCGCGATTCTTTCTTGAGTAGGCGGAGCCTGCGCGATAATATCAGCACCTCGAAGCAAGAAAGGCAATGCACGTTGCTGAATTTTATTCGGGGGTCCAACACTGCAGCATGAGGCTCGTGAGAGCAGTAGGGACACGTATAGATAGAGGAAACTAACCCGAACTTGTTTAGCGATCGTAAGAGATCGGGAGCGAGCGTTAACTGTTCCCACTTGGATATCAAAGGACCTGAATCTCGCGAGCCCCAATTATCACCTTGAGAGTCAACCACCTAGGCAGGTCATTGAAGAAATCAAGCAGATGGTGGCAGATAGTAGACTTACACCAGACGAGTCTCTACGCAACAGTCCCGAAACAGAGCGACGTTTGTCTCCACGCAATTGACCATCTGAACGACCACCATTCATGTCAGTTCCACGGACCGGAAGATCGAGTGTTCCTGTGGACCAAGTCCGCATCGGAGGGTTAGGCAAACGCGGAGATGGCCTCATATCAGAGCGACTGGGCAATCCATGCCCCAATAAAGCTGGCGACGAGGTCAAAGTAGGATTGACTTCTAATGCAGTATTCCCCGCACTCATTAGGGGAAGACCCGTAATATTGGAAGAAGTCTGGATCTGCTGTGTTTGCAGTGCGAGCAGCTGACCAACGGACGATGTAAGAGTATTCAGACGTTGCGAAATCGCAGAGATATCGTCTGCGGGCGCGGATTGATTAGGGGCAATGTTTGTGTTTGCAATAGAAGGACGAGGGCTGAATGTCGGCGTGTTACTATTGGCAAAAGGATCCTTGAATTCGGGCTGAGAATTAGCGCCCAATGATCGTTCAACAAGAAGGTTGACTTTGCGGTGCATATCGCCTAAATCCCTCTGTATCTCGCGAGTGGAGAATTCACATCGGACCAGTCGATCGAGTAAGTCATGAATCATGGGAGAAGCTTTGAGTTGTGTCTCAAGGCTTTGCGTCTGTAGATCAACGCTAGGAGCAAAGTGACTGTTCGAGTCCAAAGAAGAAGCGGGCGAGGAAGGGGTGAATCCTCCGCCCATGCTACCGTAGGACGTGTGGTTACCATTGTTGATTGCAACGGGTGGCGTAGAAGTTGGAAGCAACTCTTTGTTCTGCTGGAGGTTGAAAAAACCCAAGCTAGCTAGGCCACGGGAACTAAGTTCCAACGGGGGTCCGGGGGTAGTTTGCAGATCTTCTCCTTCTGGCAACGCCTCTAAGCCTCCCATCATGCCTGATTCTCTTTGCAATCGGTTTTCTACGCCCATAGAAAGCCTAATCGCGTCAATTTGTCTGACAGTTGGCGAAGAACGAGAACCGTCATTTACGAGTAGAGGAGAGGACCGAACAACCAAATTGTTTGCCACTTCATCTGTTTTCGGGGGGCTGGGTGACGACTTGAGAGAGCGAAATTCCGTAGGAGATATGGAAACAGAGGAGGCAGAACTAAGGTCTTGATCGTGACGTTGGAAGGAGCGACGGTGAGCAAGACCTAGACCGGGCAAGCCCTCATCCTCGTTGGATCGATTGCCGGGAAAGAAAGGCATGGATGCTGGGTTCAGAGCAGCACTCCGAGCCATGTTGCGAATGACAGATGGTAACTATAATGGCGCAAGAGTGAAACAGTGCGAAGACTAATTTGGTCAACAATACAGACTTTCGTGAGATTTGCTGTGGTCTTTAGAAATCGAAATCTCTGACAACTTCACCTTGAGTGTCGTACGTCGATGAGTGCGGTCAAGTTGATTCCATGCAGCCAAAGATATTTGTATGAGGTGGAAAGGGTTTGAGCAATGTGTCAAAAGTAGTTTGGACCTACTTATAAATTTGCCTTACAAATCACACTCACATACCAAACGAGACGCGTACACAATGTAACACATGTCTACATTGCACTGACATTGCATGCTGTATCAAACAACTAAGACTAAAAGAGCGTTTTACTGCAAATACTGAGTAACATATATCTGGTGCGACCGGCGCGGAATGGTACATCCTAAACCAAGGTAATGGGCATGTGGGACGATTGGAGAAGGCTCCATATAACCACATTGCCATGCTTGACTTCCTCAGTGATGATCTCTGTAGGCTCGGAACGTAGAGGTCTGCTACTAAGAGAACACCATCATTAGGATAGTAACAAAACATCAGTGATTGAATATTTACCCATAAATCTTTCGTCGTAAGGATCCAACTCCGTGATAATGCTCTGTAGATCTGGAGATGAATAAAGATGGTCAAAGACACTTGAACAAGAGACGCACCGTAAATAATTCGATCCATTTCCGGAAGAACAGCACTAGTGAGTCCAATCTTCACGAATGTTCAGTATTGATAAATATAAATCGACGAAATACCTTTACTCACCACAAGTCTCCGCCCCCTGAGGGTCATCCCATTCATTTTCATTACTTGAACGAGACCGTTCCATTCAGTGAGAGTGACAGCTGCGTATTGCACATCCAGATCATCAATGGGCGTGTCTGGGGTGGCCTGAACTGCAGAACCTTGAGCAATGCGCAGACTGACTTCACTCAACCCATCACAGTGTTCGAAGCAATCCGTCAGCTCTACTATGGTAGTCAAAGGGTGGATCTGTAGAGCGTAGGTCAGAACGATGATAGACTGGAGATGTATGAGTTTTTACATTTCCAACATAGGCACGAAATACCTCGGGAGGAGGCTTGCGTTTATCGATGCTGTCTCGCTTGTTAGCGGCTTTCTTCGCGTCAGAGATCCGTGGGCTCCTCCGAAGCGAATCATTGGGATTGATTTGACTCTGTTTCGTTGAGTGAGTATAACTCCCAGTGAGGATTACAATCACCACCAACCGAAGTTTTCCTGATATAACAGGCATGGTTCTGGTTATAAAGACGGCCCATGAGTTGTATGTCGGATGGTTAGGGTAGTCTGCTAGAAAAAGGTTAGTATCGCGCCGCCTTTCCGTTGCAGGTCGCCATTTTATATCAGGTTCGGCCAAAGCGCTGAATTCGCTTTGGCTGGGAAATGTGGCCAAGTGTAGAACAATAGCTCCAGCGAGGGGACAATAGTAGTGAGCAAAACAGGTGTATCCAAGCTGGATGCTGAAAGTAGTGGCCCACAAGCTGAGCGTGATCACGCATTGAGCACGCGGTGTGAGACTATAGCCACAAGCTCGGACCGGAGTCCGAAGACGGACGATCTGTGCATTGGACTGTGACTGTGGACATGTTCTCTAAACATGTTCAGACATATCGTGGTCTTCTACGGGAACTGAAGAAATCTGTGAGTACAGCGTCGTGCACCAGAGCTTACCCAGAGCTTATTGAAAGCTTCAGTCTCTTCCTCCTCACAAAATTAATCCAGCTCTTTCTTCAAACTTTCGAAGATTGGCTGAGCAGGCTAGATGTTCAGAGATTATTTTGAATGATTTGCGGAATGCTCTTATCTTCATGGCTTCGCAGAGGGAACATAAGGTGCGCTCAATACTAGTTCCTCTCTGTATCTACTCTCAATATCAACCTACTAGGTCCTACTTGACCGTTATAACCCTCTGGTGGACTTGACTGCAGAAGAGCGAATTCATGCTACAGCTCGTCGGGTTGGATTAGACATGCCAATAACGCATGAGTCAGGAAATAACAAGTAGAGATTTCGTTCGTTCATTATATCAGAATCGTTTACTTCTACGAAGACGGATGATTGGAGCACAACAATCCACAACAATGCGAGCAGTTTTTCATCCGGCTACGACGATTAGAACACAAGGCAGGCGTGTCGTAACGATGTTATCGACGCAGGTTCTTGACTGTGATCCCACCTCTATCTCCTTTGATTCCACTACCAGTGAACCGAAAATCACGTCTCAGGATACACTAAACTCATTATCCATTGCTGCTAAAACCCTCACCGACCTGCAGCCCGTTGCATTCCCAACAGAAACTGTGTATGGCCTGGGCGCGCTGGCTTTGAATAGCTCTGCAGCCTCACGCATATTTTCTGTCAAAGGCCGACCTCCCGACAACCCTCTTATCGTCCACGTGTCCTCTCTTGACATGTTATACGGTTTGCTTCCTTCATCGTTTCAAATGCCCAAGTCGTATGACCTGCTCATTGAACGATTTTGGCCTGGTGCTTTGACTTTATTATTTCCTAGCGACCCAAACACCATTCCTCCCATCATCACAGCTAATCAGCCCACCGTTGCCATCCGTATGCCTTCTCATCCCGTCGCTCGCGCCTTGATCGCACTTGTGAATGCGCCCATTGCAGCACCGAGTGCCAACTCTTCCGGAAAACCCAGTCCGACCACAGCTGAACACGTCCGACGCGATCTGGGCGGGAAGCTCAGTGTTATTCTAGACGGCGGCGCCTGCAGTGTGGGATTAGAAAGTACGGTGGTTGACGGTCTCCAAGAAGATGGCAATATTCGGGTACTCAGACCAGGCGGCATCACCGTAGAAGATATCCAAGAGTTGTTACGGGAAAAAATCCAGGATCCTAAACTCCTTCCTCAAGTCCTCGTACACAGACGTGATTACCGTGATGAACAATTGGAGGCAGCACCTACAACTCCAGGCATGAAATATAGACATTACTCTCCCACAGCTCCCGTTATACTTATCACGACTACATCTCCTCCTGAAAACGTCGTTCCGTCGAACGTAGGCTCATTTTTGCTTTCAATAAAAGAGGAAATACAGCCTTCCGCATCTGTGAAAATTGGTCTTCTCACTCTCACAGATTCTAAATTGGGTACTTTGGTCCTTCCCGTTGTAGATGGAGTCGAATGGTGTCGATACGAACTTGGACCTGTGGATGACCCTTCAGTGACCGCGCGGCGTCTTTTCGATGGCCTTTTGACCCTTGACCAACGAGGCGTGGAATTGATCTTGATTGAAGAAGTCAATGACACCAACGAAGGACTGGCCATAATGAACCGCGTTAGAAAAGCCGCATCGGAAGTGCGATGGATCACATTTTAAATGCGAATGTATATACGTGTGCCTCTCTCCTTTATCGTGCATTCAAAGTCCTTATTACTTGATTCCTCCGAACTAGGAAACTTCGCTCATAGAATTTTCAAGACAAAGACTATTTGGGTTATTGTTTCTTCATCGATTATAATCTCAGCCGAAGTGTACCCCTCTATAATCACTACGCTGCTCTTTGTTCATCCCGATTTGGAAGATGCTTTAAGACCATTGACCTTGTATTCAGATCTCTTCGGCCCCCCTTGATGGCAGCCCACATCAACATCACTCTCATCAAGCCCTCGGGGCTACAAGAGTAAGTATACAATCACACTTGAGTATCAAAGAAATCAAAGTCAAGCCCGATGAGGTAGAGATCGGCAATTTATGCCTCGGTACCTTTCGGCGTTGCTTGCTATGTTATTACACAAGGCGTCTTTGACATGACAAAACGTTATTTTACAACGTCTGTGCATTTATTTTTCGTAGGGTTTCTTCTCGATTTACGCTTGTCTGGACAGGAAGTATAAAGGCTTTATCTTCGAAGTCCTGAGCGTTCACCTTATTACGCGTCATAACCAAACGATCGCGATATCTGCACGAACACAATCACAGCTCAATTTCAGTCAGTGTCATGAATGAATCTATTCATGCGCGTTGCTAACACTTTCCTATAGATGGCCTGGAAGGACTCCGCAGATGCTCTTGGGCCAAACGAGCGTGTACAACGGACTGGGTCTCCTTCTATGCCCGCTGTCTCAATTACTCTCATGCATTCACCTTTTTTTGTCCCACAAATTAAATTTCCGGCTGATTGTGACCTAGAGCATTATTACCAGGACTTCCCGCATTCTTCTACTGCTCCTCTTCCTTCTCTATCTCATACATCTACTCCATCATCATCATCTCGATCTCCCCCTCCATCCGACAGCCCAGCAGAACACATTCCTCGACCTCCCAATGCATTCATGCTTTTCAGGTCGGATTTCCTGAAGCGTCACGTCATTCCTCGTTCAGTTGAGAAGCGCCAACAAACGCTTAGCCGGGTAGCTGGAGAAATCTGGAACCTAATGCCTGCAGAGGAAAAGAAGAGTTGGCATGACAAGGCAGCGGAAGCGCTTGCGCTGCATAACAAGAAATATCCCAACTACAAATTCTCTCCTGTTCGAAGGGGGAGTGGAAGGAAGAGTAAAGCACAGGCGTCCGAGAAAGATATGAAGAACAAAGACCACATTCGTGAAATTCGTGAGATCTATCTTCATATGCGAGGGCCTGCAGTTGCTCCCTTGCGACGTCGAAGCGGTAAGCAGCAATATTCAACATTGGAGGACAAGAAGCCTGGAATTCGTTCAGAGTCTTCCAACGATCGATTTGGTCCGCTTGAACGTAGCCTCTCAGAACCAAGGGAACCGGCGATTCCTCCGTCATTTCCACGATCCACCGATCTTCATCTCCTTGCAGATGATATCCACCCGCAGGTCGACGTGAAAGATAGGCGTGAAGCAAGCTATGGGCACCACTTGGTAATGACCACACAAGATATGTCGACCGTTGAGAGTCGGTTTAGCCAAAACCTGGCTTCGAGTAACGTGAGAATTTCCCAAAATCCCTTTGAACGTGAAACGCAAAACTATATTTTTCCAGTAGCATTCGCCGACGCCTCCAACAGGACCCAACATCGGATTTCCGGGACCGGGGTACCCGCCGTATCGCCAAAGGATTGAGCGCTCTTCAGGATTTGGAGGAACTTTGTAATTCAGGCCTAGGACTCACTCGGACCTCGCGACTCAGATGATTATGATGATCATGATGAAAAAACATTTAATGTATCAATAGCAATAGCTCAACTACAATGTAGCAAACGCATATCGCGTCTATATTTGTACAGCCTTGGAATTCCTGCCGACTCTTGTCACAGTCCCTACCAAAGCATGCTTTTACATGTTTAGCGATGTTAGACAAGTCACAAGGATGCTGAATCTGAGTTGGGCGACTCGGATGTCACTTTTCTAATGAGAGCTTCGAGTTTTCCATCCAGAGATTCAGCCGCAGCTTTTAAAGCTGGGTTGTCAGATATAGCATAGACGGCCGACGGGAGATGGTAGTGAATTTCCGTCCCTGAATTATTTTCTTTCTCCACCACCAAAACACGAGGCGGAATGTTAAATGATGAACGGATGTCCTCTACCATCATAGTCTGAGCGATGACAGGGTTTCCGATAACATATACGACGACAGAGCCTGTTCCAGGTTTGTAGTAGTTAATCCAGTTATGGGGGAGTTGTAAGAAATAGCTATAAATTCATCGATGAGATGGATAACGCTGAAAGAACCTCCAGAGAATGATTCACATGAAATCATCATCTCCAATAATATCGTACAGGCCTTTAGCGACATCCTCCTTGGACTTTGCAGCTCGCATCGTCGGGAACCAGTGGGTGCTAGCAGCAGGCTTATGAACCGCAGCTTCAAGACGGGCAGTCACCTCTGCGAAGGACACAGAAGTGTTGAAAGTAACGAGCTGGCCGCTGAATGGAGTGACGGTTTTCGACATAATTTTGGACGTGAAGCGAACGAATGATTGTGTTGGATATCAAAGTACTGATTCTTATAAACACAACTGTATTATGTTCTCATGCATCTGGACAAGTACCCTGCTCCGCTGAAAATGCGCAGAGTTAATTATACCGTGGGCCAGTGAAAGGACCGCCTTACGTAAACGACCCTGCTCTTTTGACCGCCATGACGAAACGCAAAAACCTGACCTCCGATGACCTTCTACGTCGACAAGAACAACTCCAGTTCAAGAGAACAAAACTTATAACTCGTAGCGAAAAAGAGGAGGAGTACGAAAACCCATCGGATGCTTCTGCAAGTTCCTCTGGTTCTGTGCGTTCTCCTCTTGAACTAAACGGGCACGGAGACGACGGCGACTCTTCAGATGAAGTTTCTGGATCTGAGAACGATCAAGCCAATCTTCAGGTGTCAGCGCGCATAAAGATGGATCGCCTTCGCTTACCACAGCGGATAGAGGCTGGAAAAACACTACCGCGCACAGCGGAACTACAGGCTTCAGTTTCGTTCTCTCAGCTTGGGGTGTCGTCGGCAATTCAGAATGCTTTGAAGGTCATGTCGATACACATACCCACGGAAATTCAAGCGGCGTGTATACCTCCATTACTAGCAGGTATGTCCATACAAATTACAAACTACTCGTGTAATTAACACTGTCCAGGAAAGGATTGCATAGGAAATGCAAAAACTGGTTCCGGGAAGACTTTAGCTTTCGCTCTTCCTATTACTCAAAAGTTGTCGGTGGATCCATATGGTATTTTTGCGTTGGTGCTCACGCCTACGAGGTACAGATTTGTTACTTTTTTTAATTGTTCATTTTGATAACAATTTCAGAGAGCTGGCTTTTCAGATATCGGAACAGTTTGTCATACTCGGAAATGCGATGAACATACGGACAGCAGTGATAGTAGGTGGCATGGATATGATGGCTCAAGCTCTTGAATTGGGCAATCGACCGCACATAGTGATCGCTACACCCGGGCGCATAGTAGACCATTTAAAAAGCGGTAGTGGAGAGTGGAATTTGTCCAGGGTCAAATTTCTTGTGGGTATCCAAGGATATACTGGATTCGCCAATCAATGCTCAACAAATTGTAGGTCCTCGATGAAGCTGATCGACTTCTGTCTGCGAGCTTTGTTCCTGAACTATCTTACTTGTTCAATGTCCTTCCAAAGGAGCGCCAGACCTGTCTTTTCACGGCCACCTTGACTTCGTCAATTGAAAACGTAGCAAGTGCCCCTCCCAGACCCGGTAAACAGAAACCATTCATCTATCGAATGACGGAATCGTATGTTCGCCTCTTTCCTCAAAAAACCACAGGCCCCTCAATCTTGTGAAACAGAATAGAGACTGTTGCAACACTCAAACAATCATATATTTTGGTGCCCTCTCATATTCGCGAGTCATACTTATTCCATTTTTTATGCAATCCTCCGGAAAGTACTTTACACTTGCGTCGCGCTCCACCTGAACCCCTTGCTAAAAAGAAGCAAGAAAAGTTCAAGAAAAGCCAAATTGTTGAAGACCAGGTTCCTCAGCAACCACCTCCAACGATCATCTTTTGCGCACGCACACGGACCGCAGCGTATTTGACAGTGTTGTTAAAGACATTGTCCATACGGAGTACGGCTTTGCATTCTCGATTGACACAACGGGAACGGCTATCGTCGTTATCGCTATTCCGGTCTTCGGTCGTGCCTGTGTTAATTTCAACCGATGTCGGCGCCCGTGGCCTTGATATAGAAGAAGTTGCCATTATCATCAACTGGGATCTGCCTGAAGAGCCTGAAGAATACACACATCGAGTAGGACGAACTGCTCGAGCAGGGAGAGGTGGTATAGCCGTTAGTTTTGTTACGGAGACAGACGAGGAACGGGTTTTGAAGATTGAAGACCGTATAGGTCTGTCTTTTGTATTCTTCGTCATGTGTATTAATCGATCCTTCTTAGGTGTAAAATTGGAAGAACTCGTTCTCCCTGAGGATAAAGTCCTCGAAAAGTTGAATGCTGTATCGACAGCCAAACGCCTAGCTAACATGGTGAGATTTTTAAAATCACGTTCAAGGGAAGCTGCCGAAATCTTAATTAGGAAATACACGACTCTGATTTCGGAAAACGGGAAAGAATCAATCGGCTTAAGACGCAAAGATGAACAGCGCTGTACAGAGGGTTTCCAAAATGAAGCATACTTTCGGGGAAACTTGGGAACACGCAGCACAAATAAAATGACGAAATGCCAACGAGGACCGGCTTTTCTTGCTCAGACGTTGACCTTGTTCCCTTCAACCATGCATCTCTATTAGAGTGAGTCAAGGGCATGTCCGTGTAAGATCATTGAGTGCAAAAAGGAGAATGCAAAAGCCAGAGTCTTGCGATTGCATACACAACTTGGTTGGACTTAAACTAATATACTACAACCAATTGTACATACTGACTCCCACTGCGTCATCCAAGTGGAATGGTACCCAACTTCTTTACATTTCAAGTTTCTCCAGCCGGCAGGTTGCTTCTACAAGTTACTATGTCCTACATCATGTGTGGGTTACACCTGTTCCGCCTGAAGCCAGCTTGCATTTGGAAAGTTGAGGGCACATGAATGCTGGACAAGCTTGTTTACTAAGGGTGTCTGCATAATCTCATAGTATACTACCTTGATATATATAAGAGGCCTTCTGCTCTCATATATACAATTTCTATATATGAACAGCTTATTATTGCTCATTGTTAAGATTGTGCCACCTTGGTCAATCTGCCAAGTGTGATCAAACCCCGAACCCGAACTAATTGGACATTGGGTGAAGCTATTTAGCAACGTTCTTACAGTCTATAATGTCCCAATGTGAATTCCAAGAGTCTAACAAGGCTAGTGACATATTTAAATGTATGCCCAAGATTTAAAGAGTATGGATATTGCACTGTTGAGTACTCTAAGGACAACTGATAAAAGAAACATCAACTATGTAGTCAGAATCATACCAGGGTGCGACAATTCCCGCCTCTATCCTCACCTCTTCACTTCTTTGTGGAATTCCACTCACTATCTCTTCGGATAGATTCTGAATTTTTATCTTTCCCATTTATCCTTATTCATTATTTATTCTCCGATCTACACTCTTTATCTTTGCCTCTAAATGCAAGTAACCACTTTAGGTAGTACTGTAGTGGTATCAGAGATAACACGGAGTAGTATAAAGACCCTGTGAACTTGTAGGTAGAAACCAAGTTCAAATATTGACTTTGATAGCCTCTTAGACAGTGGTACTCATTAATTTCTATTCATCCTTTGCTCCTGTAATTGCAAAGCTCTTCTCACTACTTCAGGCTGCAGCAACCATTACAATTCTTATTGGACACACAATTAGTTAAGGATGCTACTAATAGTGGAGTCAATGTCCAATGTCCCTACCTTAAGATCACAACTCCTTTGCGAGGAACTTTCGTTGTCATGAAGATCCTTTCCCCACAATTCACTTCGCGTTCCCTCTCCTTAGCGATCCCTACCGGCATGATCATAACAAAGTCCCATAATGATGATTGAGGATACCAAACAGCCTGTGTGCCAACATGAAGTCCCCATGCTAAGTTGAACTTAATGAAATTTTTTGGTTTCTCTCTTTCCTCCACAATGTCTTCCTCTCTGAGTTATGTTATAATGATTGCCCAGGCTACCACATCTAATGCCCTTCGAACTAAGACTCAGCAGGGTTAAGCCAAGAAGAACCAACACCAGAGGGAGGCAAAGAAATGAGAGATGCACATAACTGACTACGAGGACTATTTCGCTGGATAAATGAAAAAAAAAACGGTTGGAACCGACGTCAAAATATGAAGAAATTCAAAGCTTCTGGGCAATCGATTACAATGATATTTGCTACTAAAGCAATTACAAGAAGAGTCATAATTTCGTGTGTTATGAAGACAGTAGACCATTAGACGTGTATGGAGGCCTCGACAGTATTGTAAATGAAACTATCGTACAAATTTTTGGAGAAGAGAACGAGAAACTGCGAATACACCCTGAGTGATAATGTACAAATCAGAACACCGGAGCTCGAAAAGGGGGGTGTTAAATAGAATAATGTTGGTGTACGTGTATCAGATGCGTGAATGGATGACCGGACGAACACAAGTGGTGGTACAAAACTTCGGATCAGAAGCAGGAAGACAAAACGTCAAACTCTAAAGGGTGGATAGCATAGCATACATACAATGGATGCATCGCGGTGAAAGAGAAATTGATAATGGGCGATCAGCGAAGTAAAAGCAAGGCTTGGCATTTATATTGTCCGCTGGGAAGCCATGAGACAAAGCACCAACCACAAGGATGTGACGTACCTTGACAACGGACCACTGTACAATGAGATTTTTGATGCGGTCGTTCAGACCTTGTTTACACAGATCGCAAGAGAGATGCTCGGCTAAAGGAGCAAGAGCGGCTTCCAAAAAACCGGTCGAAATATCTAAGAAACAAACATCAGAATGTGAATCCTCAAGACTGGAAGATAGCCACCTGGTCGAGCATCCCAAGCAAGATAGGCTGACGCTAACGCCCAAGCGCGAGTCAAGGTCTTCTGATTTGTGAAGTCACACCACGGAGTCGGCGCATGAGGATGTGGTGGTTGAAGTAAGATCTGCTCGGTTGTCAGCCGAATTTTGAACTTCGGAGAGAGAATAACCGACCCTTTTCAAGGCTTCTGAACGACCAATGTGCAAGAAGAACATCCTGCGTAGATACTTAGGTCCTATTGCCTCCGCAATATCGTCTGTGATGGTGGACAACTGGAAAGACAATAGATGTGAAGATGTCGGTACAGCGAGGTCATATAGATCGTGTTTGGCAGCAAGCGTGTACACCTCCAAAGGGGAGAGCGGTGCATGGGAGAGAAGCAAAGTATGTATGGGAGTGCTAGGCGTGATACGTGACTTGGAATCAATGCCATACGATGAAAGCCGATTAACAGCGGTGGATAACGTCTCAAGTGAAGGCGAATAATGGCTACAAGACTTGTCGTATACGATGTGAAGGATGATATTCAGGACTGGGGAAAGTTCAGGTATATGTATAACCATATTGTTTGAATGCTCTTTTGATGACGAGGTCGGAATTAAAGAGAGAAAACTGTTGTCTGACGCGGCAAGAATTATGTGGGAATGAACGTAGAAAAAGACTGAATCACTGGACAAGAGCGCAAGGTCGGGAGGGAGAGAGTGCAAGTTTGCCCCCGGATAGAACGTAGTCGAAATTGAGACAAGCACGTTGTGATCAGAAGGATCATCGCATACTGGTGAACCACCGCCGTCAGTTGAGTGCTGCAGATAAAACGACAACGTGAGCCGCAGAATTGCAAAAGACAACTATGACCAAACCGGAGGCGTCGGGACTTGCAGATTCGGTGTAGAAGACGAGGTGCTGTACTCCGAGAAATCGTGTTCTTGCAAGTTCAAGTCCATGTTACCGGACGCAAACTGGAGAACTGAATCCCAGTTTGTAATTTCCATTTATTGAATATTAGTTGAACGACAAGGTGTGTTGTTCTTTCTCTAAAGGTATGCGAAGTAGTTAGATTCTGAAGAGGGTGGAAAAACTTGGGACACAAACATCCAAACGTGAATGTAGGGGAAAAGGTGGACGATGGTGAACTCTGAGAGTTTTGCGCGGAGTTGGAGCAGAGGCGCGGTAGCGTACATAAGCTGGGAAATGATCATATCACATGCGCCGAATTTTGACCTGCTACGCAATTCCCACGGTCTAGGCAATAAAACACTGTCTTTCCAATAAGTGCTCGAAACAGCCCAGCGAGCCTCCGGATAAAAAGCGAATGAGGACCGCCTGAATAGAATAGAATAGACCCTCAAAAAGAGGACCTGACAGCTGGAGAACCACCAACCTCCCCTCCCCTGCCCCAAACTGACCAACAATTCATATTCTTTTTTTTTTTTGGGAGGTGCGCTTGAAGGATCACCAAGCAGCCGACACTTTTATTGTCGTCTCTTGGGTCCACGCGGTTTGTGCAAGGGACTTTGTCATTGCATTGGTTAGCATAGGTTAAGCATAAGACATATTCATAGTCATACTTTCTACTTCCTCCTTGGGGAAATGCATTTATGCACATTGTGTGGGACTCGGTCCAGGTCTTCCTCTCTCTCTCCTACCAACTCACCTTAACTCACCCCACTCCCCTTCCCACTTGACCCAGAATACCCACTAAGCCCTGACTGCATGTCCATCCATTGTTATTGTAGAAACAGCAATTAGTTACGATGGTTAATGTGAATACTCACTGAGTGTAGATTGCTGAAGAGAACTCAGGATAGTCTGGTTGAGACACTAGGAAACTCTTTATTAAGAGGCTTAATGTTACAGAGGAACATCTACAGTATTTATACTAACTAGAGTTACGCTCTATGACAACTAATGTAACGGCTCCTCACGATATCACACTCCTTATCACTAATTTCACACGGACTCTATATATAACGGCCTACGGCCCGAAAGATCTCTCCTTAGCTTTTTACCACTACCTATAACTGCCTGTCGTACCTACGGACATCTATAAAACCTGTTCGCATTAGGTATTGGGCTGAAGGTAAGGTGAGAACGCTTTACACTTTTTTTAACGTGCAGTTGTTGTCCATAGGACAGAACTAACCTTAGAAATACCCCGAGGTATATGACTCAAGGTATTGAGTACTCGACTACACGTACAACCCGCGCTCAAAGTCGCAACATACAACATTCGCAAGACTTACCATTCCACTCACATGTGGAAACCCCAAAACGTTCGACGTCACCCCGTCGTACCATTGCCCGAATGTCCGCCACCAGAACAATTCCGGCACAAACTCAGAATCATGAGGTAGATGATCTCATTTCTCACCTACCTGTACATACAAGTCCACCGTCAACATTGACAAATACACCGTCGAGCGCGTCGAGACCGAGTCAAGGCCATAGAGCCCCTCCGTCGAGTACCAATAAAACTGTTTATGAAAAACCACCGAGAAATACTGGACTTCCAGTCAAATCTCGTAGTGTATCGGCAAATATACCTATTGAACTATATCCACACCGTACCATCAGCCCTGAGCCACATCAACTGAATGTAGGATCAGAGGCTGGATCACATGAATTGACTAAGACCTGGCATCCAGTAACTATACCGCCTGCAAATGTGCCAGCAGCAGAAGCAATTCGAGAAATGGCCCAATATCAAGCGCGACGCCGGCAAACAGCGGTGAGCGAGGTAGCCCCAAGATTCCGGCCATTCCAGGGTCAAACGGCCTCATCGAGCAGACGGACAGCCTCACAAATGGAGGAGGTTAGCATAAAGACGAATTCCGCCAAACAATCAATACGATCAAAAGGAAAACAACGAGAAGGGGCTAAGGTAGCACTGTCTATAGCTCCAAGTAACAATACGAACACATCAAATACTTCGGTATCAACAGCTCGATACATGGAATACGAACGCGGTATCCGTCGGCGAGTGATCCTTCAGTTGCTACGAAATATGGACCTTCAGAGTTCAAGCACAACCCTGATATCCGACCAAGGGGTAATAATGAACATATCAGAAGGCACAGTAGTTGTAACCGGCAGCGTTGCCAGTTCTAGGCAGTTAGGGTTAGGTTTGGGGCAGTCAAGTGGATTCTTAGATATTATGTAATCTTTGGCCTTATTCTTGTTCACCTTCGTTGTATATACTCCAATAGATTGGATCTTGTGTACATCTGGTGATCTGAGGCTCTCCATAGCTGGTAACCAGCTCTTTCTGTCCGACAGTATCGCTCACCTCGTTGGCTAGTTATGGCCTTGTCACTTTCAGGCACAATGACCAAGTCATTATCTATGTACCTTGGGCAGTTCCCAGTGGATTCTCTTGGTTCTTGGACAATCTATGACATGTCCCTCATGCTCCTGGATGGTGTAACCTCCTCCATGATCAACTATCCCCTCTCTGACCCATGGGTTGATCAATCATGCCAGGAGACATGCTCCCTGTAACTCAGTCATTTCCCTATGGAATTTTATGATTCTTGGCTCAATAGGTTCGCATTTTGCACTACCTGATGGGCCTCTGGGTCCTACACATTCTCTTCCCTTCCCCAAACCTCCTGCTCCTCATTGCTCCCCCTGGATGGACTATTTTTGTCTACCCCTATACCATAGTCATGCTATGGGCTCCTGGATGCTCCT